>BQNB010002401.1:8700-53332 GCA_026074375.1 Tanacetum coccineum | reverse complement strand
GCCCATTCATCATGGGCCTGGGTATAAGTACTATTCGTGGGTCGGGTTCATGACCCGAGGTTGGACTATACGTCATCATCTATACAAACTGTTTATTACTAACCTATTAATTGCATATTTATACGAAGGTGGCGGTTCCCCGTTCCAGCTGAGTCGGATCCACAACCACATGCTCATACTCGTTTGACAAATATAAAGGCATGATGAAAGCTCAAGTACATGTTACTAAAGTCTTCCGCTACTCTGACACTCAACGTCTTCCATGAAGTCATAAAGTGTTCAAGTCAAAGCATATGAAGGGAGATTGTTATAAAGCTTTCAAGATGATATAAAGTATGAGCACGATGGTCCAAAAGATATAAGATCGCAAAAAGACGAAGATCATAAAGATGTTCAAATGATGATGCAAGATTGATGATCTCATGAAGTTCAAGATCAATATTTATCAAGCATGTTGGAACAAGCTCAAGATCAAAGATCACTACATATGTCACAAGATAAAGTACAAAGATTCAAGGCTACGAGCAAGACTGAAGAACATTCATATAATGCTAAGTTTAAGTCTTTTATAAATTGGAGTGACCTCCCTTAGAGGGATATTGTAAGGAATCTAGAAAAGACTCGGTCACTACCAATATTATAGTTCTTTGCTCGTAGCGTAAACGTTTAATTAACTAGTAAGCTAATTGGGTCAACCCATGGACTATACATAGGTGACCGGTCCCTATGTAGTGTAAATACCCTCTCTATCCCATGAAGAGGGTGTTGGTTCATTCATAATTTACATGCTCTTATTTCTTTTTCTCTCTAGGATGTTCGCAACCACTTTCTCTCTTTAAACCCTCTTTCCATACTTGCATATTTGTGTGATTTGATATCCTACAATTAGGCTTGACGGTAAAGGAACAAACTCACCTAGGTGAGTTTCCAAGTCGCGCGCGACTTCTTTCCCACCTCCCAAAACTCACCTTGATTTTCATGCCTTTGCGAAAGTGGTCCCTCTTTTTTTTATTTAATATATTTTATTTGGTTGTGAGTGTGTGTGGTTATTTAGTGAGGTATATTTTATATAAAGTGTGTATTTTAATGAGATATGAGTTTTAGTTGTAAGGTGAGTTCTTATTACGATTGAAAGGTGAGTTGTAGTGAGTTTTAAAATTAGAGAGAGAAAGCTGATGTGGCGCTGACGTGTAAGGTGAGTTTTTTTTTAACACTTGTTGTTTTTTATTTTTTTTTTTTTGGATGCCTTATACCATCTATCCTTAGTTAAGGGCCCGTTTGTTATGGTACTTTGGTATGAGTTTTATATTAAAAAGACAATTATCAATCATTTGGTTTTTTCTTTTGATAGGAGGAATGGATGTTGGAATGAAAAATTAATAAGAGACCACTTAGGTTGGTTTTGTTTATTTATGTGGGGCACCTTTATTTTTTCTCTCTATATATTGTGGGAACTTTGTTATATTATTTCATATTCTTTACTAGTTTATTATTGTTTAAATACATTTTTTTATTTAAAATTTATATTATAACATATATTTAGATAAGTATAATTTTTCTCTTCTAAACCATCTCAAATCCAAATCGTATACGGTATCAAATTCAAATCCAAATCCTAATTCAAACCCATTTATAAATCAAACGGACCTTAAAACAGTAAATAAATAAAGTAGCAGCATCATTAAATATTTTGAAAAGAAGATGATGAAAAAGCAGCAGGCCAAATAAATCAAAGGGAGGGAGGGAAACCCAAAACTATTCAAAACCCATCCCATCCAATAACGCTCCCAAATCCCGCTATTTTATTTATAAAACAAAAAAACAAAAAAACATTTTCCCCATCACTCCCAATATTTCTCTCATTTATGCCCTAACAACATCTCTTTCTCAGGGCCATCAATTAATCAATTAAATAACCTTTACGAAGGTTATTTAACAGATCTGTTGACCTAGGGTTTGATTTGATTTGGTTAAAAATGGCTAAAGTTGCTACTCGTGTTCCACCCATGTATCCTTCCAAAACCTGTTTGTTTTCGACCGATGGCGCTGGATCGAGTACTGGATTGAAAAGGAAGACTCCTTCTGAACTGAGAGTGAGTATCTCTACTTTATGCCATTATTCGATACCTTCATTAATGTGTTAAGAGATGGTGTAGAATGATAGGGACTGAATAGGGCTAATGATGATTGGATTCAATTTATGTCGAATCTCGAATCGACACTAGCGACACTTAATTAGTTTGTATTATACCACGTGTTAAGAGATAGTGTAGACTGTTTAGAGATTAAAGGCCGAAAGTCGTTATTAGGAGATGTTGTGTAAAAGGAATAAGTTTTTTTAGACGAAAATATACAAGGTTGGTGAAATGATAAGTTAATATAAGCCATAAAAAGTGAGGTTATTGAAACATAATCCCAAAACCAAATAAGCCATAAGCCGGCTATATAAGCCGAAACAAACACCCCCTTAGATGAAAATATACAAGGTTGATGAAATGATACATTTTGAGTAGATGATAATAGAAAATGTGTTTCCATGCTTTGACAGATAATGTAATCCCTATTGTGTTCAGTTAGTGGAGTACCATGTGATGTTAGCAAACAAATAGTACAATAATATATTATATTTAAGTGCATCAATGTGGAAGGAAGTGTTGGTACAGTACAATGATGAAAATCTCGATTATATAGTTATAACAAATGTGACAAAGTGTCATGGATGCTTATGGTCCGTGCCAGTTGTAATTTGTTTATTTGGCGTACACATTTTGAACATGTCAAAATCGTGTACTGATCAACACCGATGAATGTTGGTATAATCTGGTGACGTTTTTTTTGAACATACTGGTTAACTATCGGCTGTTTAACAACCAACTTATGAAGAGCTCTTACACAAAGTAGTAGGGGCTACTGTCAATGTATCTTGGTCTTTATGTAGTAGTGTTATACGATATCTGAACTTTTTTTTAAATGGCAGGGCGAGCAGTTGAAGCGCAAGAACGTTGTTGAGATTATGGATGAATCTCCAGCGCCCGAGCCTATCAAACCTAATATACCAAAGAATCCCAGATACATCGACACACGTGTGGATGAACTGTTTCCTAGTAGGAAAAACAGTCTGAGGCTTAAGATGCTATCTGGAAAGGAAAATGTTAAGGTCTGCGCAGCACCATAATATTTGATTGCACTTCCGTTTACTGAATTTTATTTTGATGTTAATTTTTATATTATACATATACACGTCTCAGGAAAACATCGCTGCTGGTCATACTGATGTATTAAAGAACTCATATTTTTCAATGAAGCCCCCTGCTGATAAGCAACCGCAGTATTCAGGGTACATAATTTGCTTATTTGACCTTTCTGTCTTTTCGATACTCTGCATCTTAGATTAAGCATCATTTTGTTTTATGCAGTTCAAAAGATACACATGCTTCAACATCTGCTACAAGCTCCAAAGGTACACAATCTCACAGCACAACAAAAAAATCCAGCATAAGCAAATTTCGCACTGTTATGGATCTATCAGCAGGAGGTGAAAAAGCATCTGGCTTTTCACTTGATATGGTATTTTGCTGTTCTCTTTCTAGTCCATATATCCCTATCGAGTCCATGATATGTATATGTAAAAAGTCAACAATATCGTTTTATAGGATGAAGCTTTTAGAGGGCTTGCAGCTCCTGCAGCTCCTGCTGTTCCAGTTTCATCCGGTGAATCTGCGGATGGAAATAAACCAAGTTTTTGCTCAGAGTTTCATATTCCTGGGCACAACATTCCACTGGATTTCACATTGAAAACTTGCATGCGTGTCTCTGCGTCATCTCCAGTAAATTGGTATGTGTAATTGCATGTTTTTTGGTTTGTTTTATTGGAATATTTATAAAGTAAAAAAATTGATTAGAACTATAACACTTGTGACCCTAATTTGTCTATTATCATTTAGGTTTCATCGGCTGATGAGCTGCGGCACATTCATTGGTCTTGAGCAGTCTAATAGCTCAACTGCCCAATCTTCCAATACAAAACCCGTGTATTCTTGGGTGTACCCACAAAGTTCTTTGCCCCCTGCAGTCATATCTGCATTAGTTTTATCTACAAAAGGGGAAGGTATTAGAGCCAAAAAGCTATTTTTTACTTTAGGTTATACTATATTATGTTATATTTACTATAATTGTTGTATAAACGTGCAGGGCAAAATGATTTCTTGAGCAAGCGTCAATTGCAATGGGAGGCCTCTTTTCGCAGCCTTTATGTCATGTTCCGCAAGAACGTTTGTAACTTATTTTATGGTATTTTCTCTTTCTTTTTTCTTGCAGTATTGTTTGTAACTTATTTTTGGTACATTATTATGACATTTGCATTTTCTTGCGTGTTTACAGTCTGCACTGGGCAGTTTGTAGCAATGTTTACTAGTAGCAATGGTTCAACTGGAAGTAAAAGCGTGTGCAATGCTTATGTATCCCAGTCGACAAGAAGCTTAAGGTCACTGTTAAAAGAACAAGTATGTCTCATCATCGCCTTCCTTCCTGAGATTTTGAGTCTTTTCACTTTGCTGTTCTTGACTTGTGTTAACTTGTTTCTTTGAATTCAAGGACATCTCTTTTACGATGCCTCTGTGCCATTCGAAAGTGGAGCAAGTAACAGCAGAAGACCTCTTTGAGCTCTCAGAGATCGAAAAGTACAACCTGGGAAATGTATGTAGCTATCATGAATATATATTTGTGGCTTTGGTTAAGTTTATATGATACTAAACCCTTTAAATTTATGCAGACTAGGCGCACAATATCACTATCTGATGTGGATAATACCCCTGAATCTTTACTGTTGTTTAGCGGCAACAATAATGTACATGGGTTATACGACTTTCTGCTTAACTATAGGTGAGCACATGTTCTCATTTTAATGATCTGAAACTTTGTGAAACAAACATTTCTCAATATTGATTTTCTGTTTTCAGGTTGCTTTTAACGTCTCTAAATACTTTAGATGTTCCTTTACTTTATTCACCCGTACCATTTGAAAACGCTGCTATTTCTGCACCAGAGGTTTGTTTATACCTTTTAGCATTTGGTATTGCGGAACAAATTCTTAAGATTTTTTGCTTAAGTTCTCACTTTGTATGCGCAGGTTAAATGCAAGGAGGTGAGGAAACTTGATTATATGACTGTACCAACTACATCTGAACCTAATCAGGGCTCAGCTTCTACTTCCTATTACACTATTGAAATCAAGGATGCATATCTTCCTCCATGGATAACAAGCAATATATGTGACACAATCTGGTCGAATGGAGATAATAACTTTGAGACAAGGTACAACGACTTTTTTGTTCTTGTTTTGTTTTTGGTTTCTTATACAATATTTTATCTAAATTTGGCGAGTTATTTGCAGTTTTGTGGTTGAACCCATGTCAATTGGGTTGAACGTTGGTCTTGACATGGTCAGCCAGAAGTCTGAACCCAAAGACACAACAGTAGGAGGGTTGCATGAACAAAGTCATTCATTTGGTGTCAGGAACACCGTTGTTTGTCCTCAGCTGAGCCACGGCTTTCTGAAAGGCTTAAAATACTCAGATGGTTCTTACAATGTTTCCCTTTCACCAGTTTGAAGTTATTATTGTCGCAGAACTACTTTTTGCATGTTTCCGTTTCTTAAACTTAACCTAACTTGTATTTTGGATATTCTTCACTTTAATGTTATTTGGATAATATAATTTTTAGTGCTAGATTGTTAATAAACTTCTGTAACTGGTTTTCTCACCGTCACAATTCGTTGACCATTTTGTCTGTTAAAAAATTGCACCAACACATGGATATCTGATATCTTCACAAACATATAATCTGAGTGTATAATGTAAATTGCACCAAAATAATAGAAATAAAGAAGCAATATTCACATACTTTTTTGCACACTAACAGGTCAGTGATGTTTTTTACTACACATCATGAAATATGGAGTTAAAAGTTAGTAGACTGTAGCTCACATTTCATTGATAGCTTTAGCCGCTTTGGTTTTGTAATGTTTAAGTCTCGTTATTGCAAATATCCTCATGACATGTGACTACTTGCTTAATAAATAAACCCGCCATAATTTAGTTATCAGATAGTACAATGGATTCGAAGGTGAAGATGTTGGGTGCAGGGCCGTCTTTAGGGGAGTGCATTAGGTGCGATTGCACATGACCACCGTTTGATGAGGGCCTCAAAATTTCGTGCCTTTCTATTATATATATACACAATATGATATTTGAGTTTAATTAGTTCATGCACTATAGATACACATGTATTCTATGTATGTATGTAAGGGCTTCTAATTTGTGGTAGTGGCACGGGGCCACCGTAATCAATGAGACGACCCTGGTTGGGTGCACCATTATCACCTACCGTTTTAGGAATCACCGTCTTTCCCTACGAGGAAGACGATCCATTTAAGCTATCACACCATGGCTAAAGAAGAACACAAAGAAACCGGTGTAGATTAGTATATTACGGTTGCTTGTCGCTCTTTTTCCAATGTAATTCTGAACTAGAGGAAGTTCATAGTTTATAAATCGTTTTTCTTTCTGTTGTTATATCTATGTTACTCTTTCTTTTTGTGTTCGAGTAATGTGAAAACCTCTTACGGGCATGCAAACATTTTTGTATGCATTTATCTATTATTTTAAGAATCTAATCATATCTGAGACAAGGTATGCCGACTTCTTCCTTGTATTTGTTTTGTTTCTGGTTGCGTAACCAAACATGTTATACAAAACTGGCGAACAATTGCAGTTTTGTGGCTTGAAGCCTTAAACGCTGGTCTTGAACATGTTTAGTCAAAAGTCCCACCCAAAGATACAGCAGGAGGGTTGCATGAACAGATTCATCCATTTGGTGTCAGGAACACTGTTGTCTGTCATCAGCTGAGCCACGGCTTTCTGAAAGGCTTCCTCGGATGATTCTTGCACCGTTTCCCTTTCACCAGTTTTTAGTTAGAGTAAACTGCAAAATACATCCTTGTGGTTTCAACTTTCTCACATAATACATCCCTGTCAGAAACTATTGGCAGTATACATCCTTCGTTAGGCAAACGTTTGCCACAATACATCCTTGAGGACGAATGATGCAAATATTTTTCCGTTATCTTCTCACGAGGGATGTATTGTGTAAAAAAAACCATAGGGATGTATTTTGCAAATATTTTATTCTTTTTTATTATTTTTTTTAATTATTATTAATAATATTATTATTATGATTATTATCGGCCAATAATTTATTTTTGTATATTATTAATAATTTTTTTTATCTATTTGGTACGTTTTTTTTCGTTTTTGTCCGTTTTTCTCCGACGTTATTATATTTTTTCGTACGTTTTCCTACGCTTTCATCCGCTTTTTTATTCGTTTTTCGTTTTTGTCCGTTTTTCTCCGATGTTATTATACGTTTTCATACGATTTGTCCGCTTTTGTACGCTTTCATCCTTATTGATTATCAGTTTTTATCCGTTTTTTTTTACGTTCTCATCCGTAGAAAAACGTAGACAAAACGAAATGTATCAAAAAGTATAAAAACGTACGAAAACATACAAAAACGAAAAAACAATGTATAAAAACGTAAAACGTACAAAAATGAAAAAATATTTTCAAAATACATCCCTGTAGTTTTTTTACACAATACATCCCTCGTGAGAAGATCACGGAAAAATATTTGCATCGTTCGTCCTCAGGGATGTATTGTGGCAAACGTTTGCCTAACGAAGAATGTATACTGCCAATAGTTTCTGACAGGGATGTATTATGTGAGAAAGTTGAAACCACAAGGATGTATTTCGCAGTTTACTCTTTTAGTTATTTTGTTGCAGAGCTGTTTGTTCATGTTCCCTTCCTTAAACTCGACACTTAACTTGTATTTGTGATTTGAATCATAAATTTATACTTCAATGTTATTTGGTTTACTTCATTTTTAATACTAGATCAGTAGATTGTTAATCAACTAAAGATTTTCAATTAACTGTGCAGCTTGCAACAATTATTTTGGACAGAGGATGTATTCAAACACGACATACTAGATTTATCACCTGCATACAAAAATCTTTGAATAAAAATTACAATAATGAGACAAACTAAAAATGGTACCAATATATGCCTCTTCAGTAAGGTTCTTTTAGTCAAAATTTTGAAAGAAATTAATAAAACAACAGAGTATGCAAAAAAAATTCCTAGATGAAGAATCAAGTGGGTGTATGACATTTTTCTAAAAAGAGAACTTAAAACCACCCGAATTAGAGTCTTTTACAGTGTCCCAGAAAGTCGGTTTCTCTTGCTCGGTCTTTTTCTTCTCGGCTTTCACCACCAAATCTTCAATAGTTCCGGGGAAAGACGCTTCAATGGCTTTCTTGAACTTGTCATGTAGATTCACCCGGTCTCTTGTTCCGGACACGAGTGTGCTCGCATTTGGTCTCTTGAGAAAATCCAGCACATTTAATAAATTCCTCCTGCAAGATCACATAAAGCATATATAAGGGGGTGTGTGGGATTGTTTATTTATACTGATTATCTGCTAAAAGCAATGACCAAGCTTGTTACCTGCTTATTAATACATGCTCATTTAAGCTGTGTTTGGGATTGCTTATATTGAAGCACTTATCTACTAAAAAATAAGGAGGTACTAATCTACTTACGTTTATGTGCTTATGTGAAAGTAAAATATATAGAATATGCAGTTTGCTCCAAACATGAAACTGATTATCCGCTTATAAATATACAAATAAGCAATTAAGAAGCACTCCCAAACACCCTTTTAATCTAACATACATTGATAAGCACTTGAATAAGCCAGTTGGCCCATGCATATCTACACTAAATAATTATTTAACTTAGGTAAAGATAAAAGAACCTGCTAACAAAATTTTGTGTAATGGCAATGGAGTCTTCAAGATTTATAACCAAATGCCACCATCCTTGCGGTACAAAGATCACTTCACCAGCTTTGCAAACACATTCCACAGGTTTCTTTTTCCATGTTTTAGTAGACTCGTAAAAGTTCATAAACCACTCGGTTATAGAAACAGGACAAGCAACTTCAGCACCATCCGAGCTCGGGTGAACCCCAGGTGGAACCACGTCAGGCGGAAACAATACCCATTTCTTTGAACCTTTCACCACTGCATTCCACGCTGATGTCGAATTAGGATCAATATGAAACGACGAACCTGACCCTGCTGGTCCAATAATAATCCATCTATAATCCGGCCTCTCATCACCCAAAACACTAAACAAATCCTCATTAAAATACTCCGGAACATCATAATCTTTCCCCAAAATCGGAACTTTATTAGCAAACTTCGGGTCAAAAAGATACAACGGCCTCTCTTCACGCACTTGATCCGAATACAAAAAATACTCATCCAACTTCATTTTCACCGGCCCAACCGCAAACCTCTCATCACCACAAACCTCAACCAAATAATCCCTATTCCATCTCTCCATCGCAGCCCAACTATCCAAACACCCTTCCAATAAAACCGGCTTATTCGGCTCCTCAAAATCCCTCACAAACTCCTCGACCGAAATCCCTTTCCTCCTAACAACATTATCCCTACTTAACCACTCATCTTTCATTTCTAAATTAGCACACAACCAGCTCTGAAACAAATAATCAGAATAAAAATCCTTAACCTTAAACCCATTTCCCCCAGCTTTCGCAACATCAAACTCCGGTTTACAGCTCGCTACATAAGTCGATTTCCAACACCCTTTAAACTCAAACCCCTCATCATTTTGCTCACATTTTTCCAATACAAGATTCTTCCAAAGGGGTTCATGGTTACAAAAAACATAAAAAGATTTACTAACAGAAGACAAAACACCTAAATGGGTACCTTTTAAAAAAGCTAAAATGTCTAAAACAAGTTCATCAGTTAGTGTTTGGATGTTACCTAAGCCTGTGTTTCTTGAGTTTTGAGGTGATGAACTGAAATAAAAGTTACCCAATGGTTGAACACCATAATGATGTGATTTTGATGTACCCTTTAAACTAAATCCATCATCTGTTGATAAATCTTGGTTTCTTGATTTGGGGTGTTTGGATAGTGGTTTTGGGGTTTTTCTTGTTTTTCTTTTTTTGTTTTGGAGTTGTTTTAGTAAGATTTTGGAACTGAACATTGTTGTTGAGATTGATGTGTTGGATAGTTGTGTTGTGTTTTTTTAGGGTTTATGGTGAATGAAAAAACCTAAACCCATTTGGTTTAGAGTTGGCCTACTCGTTGCTCCAAGTTCGATTCTTGGCCATAACATTTTCAGATATGTCTTTTTACTTGTTTTTTTTTGGGTGCAGATCTGATTTTTATTTGTTTTTTAAAAGTTTAATTGCTTAAAAATGTATTATACTTGTCATTTTTTGTCATTGTATGTAGACAACTATTTTTTTGCCATTGTGTCGTTTAACTTTTAAATTCGTGCTATTGTGTGTATTTTGTGACCATTTTACCCTCACTTTTTTCAAATTTTGAAGGGTAAAATGGTCATTTTACATGCAGAAATAGTCGTAGAATACACATAATAGCACGAATTCAAAAGTTGAGCGACATAATGGCAAAAAAAATAGTTGTCTACATACAATGACAAAATTTGGCAAGTATAATACATTTTTATGCAATTAACCCAAGAATGTATATGTAGCATTGATTTTTAAAATATTTCTAGCGCACTACTTTTAATATATTTTCTTATTATATTGTTAAATGTTTGTTTCAAATAATTTTTAAATCAACTTATAACTAACTATATAGGAGTTATGTAATTTTCAATTTATATATGCATATGAATCATGGGCAGGTATTGTTATATTCGCTCTGTTTCATAATGGTTCAGCAGTGCATTAAGGGAACTTTCCCACCTCTCTTTCTCCTACAAAAAGACTATATGTGCTTTGTGTGTTTATGGAACTCACAAAACACAAAATAAATTAAATTGTCTCCTAATTAGGATGTCGTGGCAATCAGTGTCTTTGATGATTGTATTCGTAGTCGCATAGAAAGTGTTGATATTTAAAAAGGGTAATACCATCATGTTTTATTTGAATTAATAAGTATTTTATATGTACGATTCGTAATTTATGTTATTTTAGTAATAATTAGCTATATGAAAAAACGAATCAGGAGGTTTTATGCTTTGGAAATGCACTTTGGGTGACTTTTGATTTATTTGACCCCCTGTTAGCTTATTACTTTGATTCCACACGTTTGACCCGTTAGAGAAAAAATAAGCACATGAAAATGGGTTTGTAATTGACCAATCTGTGGTACTTAGTTCTGCAGAAAACATTTTCTTTAAGCTGGTCATCATGTGAGGTTGGACAGTATTGAACAAGGGAACCACTCACGGATTAGAGAGAGCTCGAAAGCAAGTAAGTAACTTTCCGTTACAAGGTGAGCTAAACAGCGTCGATGATTTCTTGCTGGGAGTCGAACTTGAAACTATGCACCATTCTGTTCAAAGCTGTTATGACTAGCATTATGTATTTTGCATGTAAGCTAATACATGATCTTTTTGTGATTTAGAATACCTTTAGATGCTTTCTGCATACAATGCAGAAAAGGAGAAACTATTTTTTGTGCTGGCTTTTGGATGTTTTTCTTGTGAGGTCACTTTTATGTTAATTGCTGAATTGCGTTTTATGTGTCTAATGATGGATTGTTTGCGTAGCAAAAATGTGTATGCCTTAAATTTGTGAGATGTTCACTTATCGCCTCGAGAATTACCCAAACACTTCAATGATCAAATAATGCTCTTTTATAAAGACTGGATTTCATCTGCTAGCGTTATTGTTACTACGGTTATTAGTCTAAATTGTTGGATTTTTTTCTGGCAAGAAACCTTTTGAACAATTGAGATGAACAATCTTTAACGATTTTTAACTTTCTAAAAGCAAATGATTTATAGATGGATATATTTGGAAAAGCATGGTACCCGTGCAAAAGTTCAATAGTACTACTTCGCGTAGGTACCGTGCTGGCTTTTCCATGCTTTTCTTCACATCTTGCAGTGATGCACCATGTAAACCCGTTCTCTCATCTGAAGGTACAATCGTATATAAGCAATCTTTTTTGGCGTCTCAAGTTTCTAAAAGCAACTCTTACATAAGATTGTATCCTATGATGCTCATAGTTTATGAAGTCTAAGTTATATAATTGCTGTATTCGATCTTGATTGATCTTTTAGGTCACCAAATTAGTGATTGGTTTGTTGGTTTTGCTCGACTGCAACTCTTTTTGGTTGATATAAACGGTTTGAATTGTTTGGTATCGAGTCTTTTAAATGGTAGCATTAAATCACTCCATTAATGTTACGACTTACGACTAACTGTATCTGTTTTCTACACACATCGTTCTAGTTAAGATCTCGGAACTTATAATTATTGGTTTAAGTGACTAAAATAAGTGGTGGTTGTGCTTTCTTACATTCCCAAGGGTAGCTTTCTTACAAACAAACACATAGAAACCATCATCCAATGAATCACATGCAAAACGATTAAGAGTCTAATGTTTGCATTCTTCTTAATTTTTTTTTAATAATATAACTAACAAATATTACGGACTACTACATGTTTTTTCATTTCAACCCTTCTAATCAGGGCCGGACTAAGTGTTCTCGGGAACCCGATGGTTGTTTGTCGTCTTAGTGTAAATTTTAGGTTACAATTCATGGAATGTCTTTGAATATGAACATGGTACCTGAATTTTGTGCACACAAATACACGTCTTTTTTTAGCTACTGTATTTCATTCATACGTCGAAAGAAATACATGTCTTCTTATAGTTTTAACAAGCATAGTTGCCCGCGCGTTGCTGCGGGGCGGTGTTTCTTTTATTATAGATGTGGGTGTTTTTTTTAAGCATGATTGCCCGCGTGTTGATGCGGTATTTTTTATTTTTTATTTTGTGCGAGTTTATTTTTTCGGTCTCATGTTTAATAGTTTTTTTTATATGGGCTTCTATGTGTTTGGAGCGGGGCGTAATATGTCGTCCTGGTGAATTTTTTTATCTGATTAATTTATTATTTTTTCCGGCGTCATGTCCGTGGGTATTTTGTGATCTGAATAATCAATACTTTTGTAATATCAAAATTTGTTTATTTTGTGCCGCAGCTAAAATTTTTTTTATTATTTTGTGCAATAGTTTTATTTTTTTTTATATCCGCTTATGTGTTTGGTCTCGGATGACGCGCGATATTTTTTGATCAAAATAATTAAGTACTTTTAATTTTGTTTTTTATTTTGTAGCACCGTGCAAATTTTTTTTTAAATTTGCCTGGATAAAGAAAAGAAAAAGAAAAAAAAAAACTAAATGGGCCGGCTACGGTAGATACTGTATATGGGCTTATGTGTTGGTTGCGGGGGACGGGCGTAATGTCGTGTGTATTTTTTATCTGAATAAATCTATATATTTTTTTACAGGCGTCAGGTCATGTCTGGTGTGGTTTGATTTTTTGATCTGAATATATCAAATTTCTTTTGTAAAAAAATTTTGTTATTTTGTGCCGAAGCAAAATTTTTTTTAATTATTTTGTGAATTGTTTATTTTTTTTATATCAAGCTTTATGTGTTTGGTCTTCGTTGCCGCCGGATATTTTTTGATCAAAATCAATTTAGTTACTTTTGTAATTTTGTTTTTTATTTTGTGCCGAACATTTTTTTTTTTTTTAAATATTGCCTGGATATGGAAAAAAAATAGGGCCAGGCCCATGAGGCGTGGTTACTTTGTGCTTCTGTTGCGAGGCATTATTTTTTTATTTTTTTTATTTTTGTGTGGTTTTATTTTTCAGCCCTCATTGTTTTATAGTTCTTTTTTTTTTATATGGGCTCTTATGTTGTGGGGCTCATGTTTAAGGTTTTATTTTTTTTGGCTATACGGTTTTTTCTTTTTTAATATAATTTTTATAGGAACATGACGTTTTTTTTTATGTATTCTGTGTGGGTTTATTTTTTTCTTGTTCTCATGTTTAATAGTGCGGTTCGGGTTAATTTTGCGATTAAAATTTTATGTTTATTTTTTTCTATTTTTTATTTGTGGGGTTTAATCTTTTGCTGGTCTATTGTTTAATAGGTTGTTTTTTTTTTATATGGGATTATGTGTTGGGCCTCATGTCGCAGGTATTTTGTTATTGAATAAGTCAATATTTTTTTGTTTTTTTTTTTCGATCTTTATGGCTGAGCGGTTTTTTTTTTCATTGCCTACAACAAAAAAAAAAAAAATAAAACACCAAATGGGCATGGCCCAAATTGGGAGCCCAATGAGGCATTATTATTTTTTATTTTTTTTAATTTGTGTGGTTTTAATTTTTCAGCCTCATGTTTAATAGTTTTTTTTTCTTATATGAGCTTATGTGTGGGGCTCATGTTTAAAGGTTTCTTTTTTTGGCTATACGGGTTTTTTTTTAATATAATTTTATGGGAACATGGCGTTTTTTTATTGTATTCTGTGTGGGTTTATTTTTTCGGTCTCATGTTTAATAGTGCGGGTTAATTTTTGCGTTAAAATTTTATTTTTATTCTTTTCTATTTTTTATTTGTGCGGGTTTATTTTTTCGGTCTCATGTTTAATAGTTTGTTTTTTTTATATGGGCTTATGTGTTGGGGCATCATGTCGCGAGTTATTTTTTTTTCTGATAGTCATAATGTTGTAGTTTTGTTTTCTATTTTTATATCACGAGCGGTTTTTTTTTAACATTGATAATAAAAAAAAAAAAAAAAAAAAAAAAAATCAAATGGGCCGGCCCAGGCCCAGTTTGGACCGGGTACTGTAGCAAGGCGGGTACTGTAGCTACCAGCTGCCAAACGGCAGCGTTATTTTAACGATCATATAGGTATATATATTATTGAAATCGTAATTTTAGTTCATGTTTTTTTCGTTTACACTCGTAAAAAATATAATAATTTATGAACCTGATAAGTTAGAACCATGTTTCCGCCCCTGCTTCTAAATCTTCTATAATAATCACCATGCATACCTTCTCAATACACCACTTTACAAACAAAATACACTCTTTGTCATTTCCATACCCCAAAATGGCAATTTTCTGTTACCCGTTTCACGTTTTTTCCGCTTTCTCGTGTGTTCTATTTGCTATGATCCTTACAACGATGTGGTTCTCAGCCCAATGCTCGGGAGAGACATGCAATGGACTCATGGGAGCAATGTTGCAAGGTACGTGCAAAAATCAGGGTCCTAGATTCCACCATCTACAAGGTTGTTGTTCCTGTATTGTCAAGAATGTAGACTTGGCATGTATGTGTAGCATATACCTCGACGGTCGAAAGGTATTTATTAGCATGGAGAAGGCTAGCATTCATTGCTCAAGCTTGTGGAAAACCGCTCGTCCATGGAACTCGTTGTGGAAGTAAGATTTTAGACAACTCGTTAATATTAATATAACAACATATAATTTATAAATTAGATTAATTTGTGTGTTTTGTACATGTTTCTTAGGCTATATTGTACCATGAAGCTAGAAGAAGTTAAGGCTGCCTTGATGGAAGATTTTGAATGTTGCAAACAATGTTTTTATTGTACCGATAATAAAGCTTATGGTGCATATGGGTTGTGTTCTGTTGATTGAGGTTTCAAGAATTTCTCAGTCCAAGTTACGATTTTGCGAAAAGAAAAGATTTGTAGCACAATTTGCGACTGCTTCAGACGTCGATAATGTCGGTTTTTCTGGAAGCACACATAAAGAAAATAAACATTGCCCAAATACACCAGCTAGATATTAAAATAAACTTGAAGATGATAAAAAGAACCTTGCTCAGATATAAAAATATAATTTGGAAATTGGTTCAAGAACATTACAACAAACCGATTGCATAGAAAGCTTAAAATGGAAGTAGATCTTTCGTAGATTAAACATCTAAGTAACAAAAAGTTAAAAAAATACATATTATTCAACAAAATTCGAGAAGTTCTGGAAAAATAAGCTCTACTACTTAGAAACGGGGGCGTATGTTTTTTATCTCGAGAATTTGGTTGAATTCCAGCTTCAAAAATTGTTCATTGTGTCCCACGTAACTTGACTTTTCATTTATATATCATTCCATATCTACAAGGACGCTATCTTGGGTTTCCTTATTTGATACTATTCAGACAAAAGTCAAAAGTAACCGTTACGAATCAGCATCCTCGTTGTTGACCCCATTAGTCACATGTCTTACAAATTGTCCACGAACACGTGGTCTCTGTTCTGCTAGCTTCTTCCTGCTCTGGTATCGTACCTTCAAATTGCACCCAAGAAACAAAGTTAGTTTTAACTGTTATGGGGTGTTTATGTTCGTGTTTTAGAACTTCTACTCTCATTATCATGAATAGGTAATAAACAGTTGGTATATGTTTGGATAAACAATATTTGCTTTTAATTTCTTCAATTAGTTATTCACTGAATAATCAGTCTTCATACGCTGTAACAAAATAAAATCTTGAAGGTAAGATTACATTACTTATTGGTTTTGACCCCTTCTAAACCCTTTATGTTATAGTTAATTCCGGAGTATATGATTTTGGTTCTGTAAGATAGACATACCTTTTCTAAATGCATCTTTCTTGTCTCTTCGGCGAACTTATTAAGGCAGCCGCACGTTGCGATTATCTGTCTTGATATACACACGCCCTCGTCCACTCCCACTTCCACTACCACTCCATCATTACATTTTTATAACAACCAACATTATCTTTCTTAGGAACACCATTATCGTTTGTTAGCCTACATCATTTTCACTTTCAATCTTACACTTCAACACTTGAGCCGAGTGCTTCCCTTTTTGCCAAAACTGCTACCTTTTCACCATTACTCTTATTATTACTTCACGATTCCACTACCATATTTTGTCATGCATTTCCTTCAGGCGAAATGTCAAGTATTGACGTCATGTTTCTTAAAGGCCCGTCATTTCGGGGGTCCACCATTTTATGTGCTGCTGATGTTTACGAACATGGTGTGGTGGTGATGGTAGTGATCGGTGATGGTGGCGGACTTGAATCCCCTGCTGTCCTGAAGGTCTTATCTTTATAACCCTTAAGTTGTTGAAGAGGGACGAGTATTCAAGGGTAGTGTGGGTTTTGTGAACAACCACGGTAGAATTATTGGGAAGTGGTTTGTCGTCTGGTTTGGTGGTGAAAGCATTGTTGGTGGTGGACCCCATATCGTCACTGCCATTAGAACGTTGAATAGGAGTTCCATTTGAATTAGATTGAATGTTATCAGCTTTTGCTGCTTCTGAGCTGATACCAAGTGGTGAGCAGCTGCCGACGTTCCCTGTCGGAGTTTGATTAATGTTTGATACAGTGTTATACCTGCATAGAAATGGTCATCAGAAGACATACAGAGCCAAGTTGGTAATCGCGCAGGTTAGGAAAACTACTGTAAAAGATATTAATGTAAAATATACGTAACAGTAACAACTACATTATCACCACATTTAAAAATTTCTTAAATAAAGCATTTGAAATGGTTGTATGTGATAAATTATCTGGGGGAGATTTCAACCCATCTCAACCAATTGACCCGTTTCCTATTGAGCTAATTTAATATAATTTTATTCTACCAAATTGACTCGATAGATATATAACATAACTAAGTTGGGCATCAGATTTCATATACTTAAATTGGTCGAGTGGGTCAACTTTTCCTTATCTTCTCCACGGGTCAAACCAGAAATTTTGAAAAAATTAGCTAAAAAGCTGGTCAAATGGGTGAATGGGCCGGAAAGTTGCCCAAAATGCATTAGTAATGCAAAAACCTCCTAAATCATGTTATTCCACCCAGTTTGCAAACTTGACAAATAACATACTTTGAGAAGGCAGAAAGGCCAGAATGGCGTAAAACATTCCGCTCTTGCGCATTGGCTTCAGCATCCTCCACATCTCTTGGCCTCTTCAAACTTAGCTCAAGGGTAGGCGATTTTTTAGAATAGTCTTCGATACTAATATTGCTGAGTAAGTGGTTTGCTTTTAGAGCTTCCACATGAGCATTACTTATCTTGGTTGCTCCAAGAACTTCGGTTCTTGGTGTACCGTTTTGGCAACCAATTTGCATACCAATATCCAACTCATCACTAACTTTCTTTGAGTTTGAGTTGTCGATGCCTTTTTTGTTTGTCTCTTCAACCTCCAAACTTGAGCTTTTAGGGCATCCAATCTCCAAGTCTTTTCCCATATCCAAACATTATCTACAAGTAAACGAGGGGTTTTTTTTTCATTACAGAAAAGGGACAAACATACTAATCACTAGAGGCTGGGTATGCGACAATTTCAGACCCATTCACTCCTAATTTGACAGTTCAGGTTATGGTTTGTTCTATGTGGCGTTTATATAAAAATAATTGCTTTACAAAGAAAAAGGTCAACAGGCCAAGGGTTTAATACTTTATTGTCGCCCCAAAGTGTTTTTCATTGCATAAAGTATAGAAAATTTTATTTATTTTTTTAAGTAATGAGATTTATTCATTGAAAAAAAAAATCATATCCGTATTTATTTTTCAGGTTTTTGGGACGAAAAGCACTGTTTTGGTTAACCCAGCCGAACGAACCCACACAAATACTCGTCTATGACCAGAATCCACCTTGGCCATTACACAACCCACCCGCAGTACTGCCCTTTTGCCATATCTATATATGTCATTTCATTCAGAAACAATGATGACAGTTCACAAATATGACACGCCATATGTTGGCATAAAATCAGTTTTATTGGGATTGTCAATTTGATAATCATGATAAATATTCTTTAAGTTAACTGAAGCTGATGTATTACCGAGTTTTTCATCCTCCGTGACATGCTCTCTTCTGGCAACATTCGATCGCCAATGGTTCTTAGTTGTTTCAGACCTTGCAGCTTGAGCACTATCATGGCCAACTGGAATTTTTTCTCGCACAGACGTTGCCTGAGAGCTATCAGCTTCTACAACCCTCTTTGGCCAAGAGCTCTAAATAACACAAGTTTAACAGTGTTCAGCGGAAGCTTAACAACTAATAGTTTTACTTTATACATATTATTAAGTAGTATATATTAATATAAACTCAACAAGAATCCTCATATAGTCATATGAGGTCATATTAGAGAGTTTTAATCATTATATAGTGCTCAAGAGAGCAGCTAATATTGAGTTATTGACCCATTTACTTATGAAGTTACGAGTGGGTCGATTTGGGTTATTTTCTATCTCAAACTGATCAACAAGGGGTAATGGAGTAAAGGATCATACAGGTCAAACAGGTTGAAAATTATGAAAGGTCTAATTTTAATGCATACACCCTTCTAAATCTTATTTTTCAAAATTTTAGATTATGATTGTGATAATATTGTTTTTAGTCCTAAATAACGCACTATCTATAAAATATGGACAAAAAAAGTGTTTGTGTATCAATCCAACCCGACCCAGAGAATTTCAAC
Source organism: Tanacetum coccineum (assembly GCA_026074375.1). Classification (NCBI taxonomy): domain Eukaryota; kingdom Viridiplantae; phylum Streptophyta; class Magnoliopsida; order Asterales; family Asteraceae; genus Tanacetum; species Tanacetum coccineum. The sequence goes on along the minus strand of BQNB010002401.1, from coordinate 33,914 downwards.
GCGTCTTACTTAATAATCTCCCCCCCCCTAACCATGTCCCTATAGTCACTCTTAAATAGTCGACATTATTATATACATGTGACATAAAGGTGGCAATGACCTCTACCAATAGCATAGCAAATCAGTACCAGAAAAAGTTAAAAGTGCAAGAAAAGTAAGAATTTATGGTATCATTATCCAATCAAGACAACGATGAATTATACCTGAGTTCACTTCCATTGGTCATCCCACTTAGCGTTCAACTTATGCTTACTTTCCATTCAACTTCGTCACTGTTGTCCACTGCCATTCATCTGGACTCTTCAATGCTTCTTGATTTTATAGCATTGTCATCCCGTATACCACTCTCACTCCCACTCTCGCTAGACTGTTGAGAATTCGAGAAATTATAACATAAAAAAGAACTTAGTTTCTTACTGATTATTTTTTGTCAGAATTTTACAAGGATAGATGAGCATATTGGAGAAGTACTGAAGTAGTAGTTAGCTCAAATCCAGTACACTCCACCCCACAATAAGAAAACATACGAAATCAGAACACACCTGAAGCCGAAGTCCAAAACTGGTCCGTTTTTAATCATACACAAAACCATAATAACTAAATTAACTCACGCTGTGATATTTCCTCCACACATGCTGCCAGAGGTTTTTTAGCTCATTCTTTCGAATAGGCTTGACTAAAAAGTCAACTGCACCTTTGGATAAACAATTAAAGACTATACCATGAGTCCCGGATGGACATCACCTGCACGTGTTAATACTACCGTTTAAGTTACAAAATTTGAATAACTAAAAAAAAAATTAAAGCTGAATATTAGCGAAGCAGTAAGAATTATGAGGAAGTATAGAAAGATACCTCATTTCACTGGATATTCTTGCGAGTAACATTGTTCAATGATCTTGGGTCTAAGCCAATTACCCGATTAGTGTGGCATGACAACCTCTGTTAGAACAAGATCGATTTGTTTGTTAGCATCAATCAACACTTTCCATGCTTCTAGACCGTTCGCCACTGCCGTAACTGCCATAAAAATAACATTAATAAAGTTGATAAAAAGAGTAATAAATTAATAGACTAAGTGAAAAACATGTAAATATTAATGCATGCTTATTATCTTGAATAAGAGTCTAGCTAGAATATAATATGCGCACTGTTCCATTAGGGTATGTATTAACTGTTAATTGTATCCTTTACTTCTTGACCAGGAATACAAGGGGGCCTTTTGGTTCTTTTCAGATAATATTATGAAAATTATAATTTGTGGCTAATGTAAAGCTAACATTGCATCTTGCGGAAAGAGCACATAGACAAGACAATACAACATATTCTTTTTCCTAATTTACAAGGCTAATATGAATACGCCAAATAAAAGTAAAAAAGCAAGATAAGAATTTAGCTAAAGTATGTTTTTTGTTATATTTTAAGATGCTTTTTTTCTCCTATTATTTCATTTTAGACTTCTATGCATATTCAATTACAGACACATACATCTAAAAACATCGAGACGCGTTGGATGACTAAAGGCTGGGTGTAAAATTAAAGGTGGTTTGATAACCAAACTACTGTAATTGTCTGAATATGTGTAATTGTCCATTTTACCCCCTGAAGTATTAAGGTAAACACAGGCTTCGGTAGCTACACGGACGCGTTATAGCAACATAGCCAAAGTCATAGAAACTACGAACTAAAACATACATACACACATAGCATGTTCTGAGTCTACTTTAATAAGCCGTCGGCGCTGTGAGTAAATTTACATGATACAACAACACTGTAAAAGGAAATTATCCTTCTTAACATGTTACTTACACTATCATAGTAAGCGAGTACAAAAAGCATTTATTGACAATATAAATAGTTATAAACCTTCATAGCCGCAATTACGGAGCAAAGCACTGACAACATGACGAGTCGAATCATCATCTTCAACCAAAAGAACCTTAAGCGACTTACTAGGCAAAAACCGCTCCCACTGAACAAGCGGCCCTTGGGCTTGATGATGTTGTCTATGGAGACCATCATGGATCTGGACCGACCCTATGTTCCTAACATCTTCATTAATCCTTGACTCATCTTCTTCAGACAAGCCTCGACCATCAAACCCGGCTCCATTTCTTACTTGTTTTAACTAACAAGAGTATGTGGTTATGTTCCGCCAACCCTTTAGTAGTCGGAACCTGAATATTCCACCCATCACTCCTCATCAACAATATTCAGATAAACTTTTGGAAATCAAAATGAGTTCTTTTGTTGTAGAAAAGTGGCACATAACGTTTTCACCAGATAATTAACCTTTTGAGACACACTTTAAACAATCTCCTGCATAAAAAGACATACGAAAATCAGAAAACATAAATAAATAACACTCGAAAGCATAGTTGCATAACGAAAAGAGGAGTGATTGGCGATCTTTATTCATCGATTGATTGTTTTCGTTACAGTACCATACAACTAACTCATAATAGTAAATAAATAAACACGTCTCGGATATTTTTCTGTAAGAAAAACCAACTATCAATAAGATTAATAATTTTTGGACTTTTTTTTTTCTTTTTTAATTTAATGATACTTTAAGCAAGCTTATAGAAAAAGCATATTACTTAAGCTGTGTTTTGCTATTCAATAAGCAATTTTTATTAAGAGGGTTTGGATAAGCTTATTAGCCAAACAACACCCAAATTCGTGTTTTAGATTTCTTATTAAAACTCCTTATTGCGTTTCGAAAGAAGCAAAACTTCAATCCGCTTACTCGAAACAACTTTCGATAATAAAATCAAACATCATAAGCTATTATTTCATCACCAAATCACTTAAAAACTAAAAAACAAACACCTCTCAATATGCAGATTTAACTAAAATAAAATTCACCCAAAAGATATAAAATTTAAGCTAAAAATATAAATTTTGGTGGTGTTTGTTTAAGCTTATATGTGGGCTTATGAGCTTATTTGATTTCAGCTTATATTTTATAATCCCCAATTTCCGGCTTATTTTGAGAATTTTTGGGCTCATACAAGCCCATAAGCCTCAATATAAGCCAAAAAAACTGGGAGTTATGAAAAATAAGCCGAAATCAAATAAGCTCATAAGCATACATATAAGCTTAAACAAACACTTTAGGTCTAAAAATATAAACTTTAAGCTACCTTAACAGTTGTAATAAAGTTAAATTATATGGTAATAAACTTATATAAGCCCACAAGTCTCAAAATAAGCCGAAACAAAAACCCCCCAAAATTCAATAATACTTAAATTCAAGTCAATTACCGTGAAAGAAGAAAGCTTTGACTGAAAGCTGAAAATGAATTGAATTTATATAAATAAGAAATTATGAGAGAAGATATAAAGATTTGATATGAGATGAAGATTTATATATAGACTTTGTTAGGTTTTAAAGGAAATGAAGAAGAAGATATTATTATTCTGCTGACGTGGATTTAATCAAGGGCTGAGAGTGTGACAAGTAGGATGACACGTGGGATGACACGTAGGATTGGTGATTTGAGATCTGTATGTGGGCTGAGAAGGGTTTGGGGCCAAATACGGATCTTTTTTGATCCGATTTCTGTGGACACGTGGAGGCCTGTGGATCCAGTTAAAGGTTCTTGCTATTAATTGCTTTGTTTTTATTTTAGAGTAATTTGCATTAAACGTCCCTGTAGTTTGGCCAATTTGCAAATTCAGTCCGTGTCATTTGAAATGTGCAGAAACTGTCCATGGTAAGTGAAATGACCAAACCACCCTCGTATATAAAAAGTTTTACAAAGGCAGATAAGGGTATTTTAGTCATTTTGCTTTGTCCCAGGGACTGAAACCGCGTTTTGGTTAAAGTACAGGGATGAACTTTACAATTTACTCTTTATATATTTTACAGTAATTTTTTTGGGTGTAGGGTTGACTTAACGGTACTTGCTTTTTCCGTTTGTGTGGTTAAGACGCGTATGACACTTTACATAAATGGGTATTTCCTGAAAGGGTACCCCTGTTGGTACCCCCTTACCCACTGCATAGTGCTAAAAGGTACAAAAGATTTCTTTTGTACCTTCATTTTTACAGTGCAACGCAGTTTTTTATCAGTTTTTGTTCTGTAATTTTTGACAGTTTCATATTTTTGACCTGTTAAACTTTATATTTTTCGTTCCGTTTTTTCCGTGTCACAGTTTTATAACATATACAAAATTATAAAAATAAAAAAAATATAAAATAAAATAAAAAAACGCAAAAAACCCGGAGGGATACAAACAGTGATTCTGGAGTACATATATCATAAGCCTTCCTGAAAACTACCGTACATTTTTTGGAGTTTATTGTTTTGGAGTAATGCTAGGTCACATCTTTTTCACACAAAAAACTACTGTACATTTTTTTCTTAGTACAATTATTTGGAGCAATGCTATTTGGAGTAAAGGCTACACACGATCTACATTTTTTCTGTCACATCAATTTTTACTCTCCGGCGATTTACATGCGACCTTTTAGCCACAAGACGACCTACAATTTTTTTCTTTTAATTTTTTTTAATGTAACTTATTAGTTATTTGTAAATAAAAATGATAATGAAAAGAAACTACAAGGCTCAAACTTTAAATTTATTTATAAAAAAAATGTAAGAAAGTAACAAATCCACATCTTCTTCCTTCTTCTTTATGCACACCTGCAAATCTCAATGCATATAAAAAAAAATTATTTAATCTATCTTTTTTTCATATATATAAAGCGAATTAAAAAGAAACAAAGAGAAGGGAGAGTGGGGTAAATATCGGTCGGGAGGGCGACCCATTCGTCCAATACAGTCTTGGTCGACCGACATCCAAGACCTCACCACAATGGTGGCGACCGACGACCGAATCGGTCGACCAACACCATTGTGGGTAGCCTTACACATTGAGTTGTGGTAATGTGATATACAAGTCGAGCAGATATAAATGATATTGAAGTTTATATTTGCACGAAGTTCATTACTTGGATTAGTACAAGATCAATATCATAGCTTACTCCCTGGTCCAGCCCATTAAGCAATCCAAATTCCTATTCACCCCAACACACTTCTTGTACTAACAAGTTGGCGTCATCCGTGAGACCGATATAACTGCGTTCCTCGAAAATACTCACCATGAGTAAGCTATGATATTAAGGTGATTTATATGTTTAGTTAATGTATATTAGATGCATTTTTAACTTTGAAAAAAGTTCGAGCGCAACTAATAACATATAACGAGTGTCCTATTGTCATCCCGTTAGACAAATTCTATATGAATTCGTTAATTGTCAAATTCGTCCACAAACATGCAAGTTTCTATGATTTTTATTATTTATTTTTATAAACATAGTGTGAAATTTTTTTATACAAGCTGCAGAAGCCAGTTTAAATGATCTTAATGATCATGATTGTCAAAAAATGTTTGACATGATAGTCAACCAACGAAAACAGGTTGAGCTAAGATTGGGCTTGATCACAAACAGATTTCTTTTTTTATCACTGTATTATTTATGTATAGAAGCTTCAAGATATCATTATAGCGCAACCTAAACAGCATGTTTAGTTAGTGTTAAAAATTGTCTTATCTAGCAATATATGATATTAGTTGTTTGTCAAGTAAGTTGCCAAATCAATAGCACTCACATGGGTTAAACGATTTAAGACCATGAATAAAATCTTTCAAATTGTTCCACCATGTTTGATTGTGTATCCCTAAATGTATATACACCATTCTTTCTTTGTTGTTACATGATCATTATTGGTATTAATCTGCACAATAAGAACCTATAGATATGCAAGTCGATTTGGTGTCTTGATAGCGCCATAGTACTTGTGCAGGAGACATCTATTTCAGCCATCCCATTGACCACTTAAGTCAAATGGGTCATACAGTTTCTTCAAAAGAAAATGTCTTGTTGTATACTTGTATGAAGTCTTAGTGTTAAGTACTATGAACTACGGAGTAAGAAAATACCAACATTGGATAATTTGATCGAGCGTGTCAGCAGAAACCATTTTACGCGTTATCCAAATGGACCAACTTACCTAATTCAATAAAGAAAATAACTGTTTGGAAGGTGCAACAACACTATGGTGATGGCCCTATAGTTTTGGATCCTCCAAATGGATCCAAGTCTCCAACCCACCAATTTCGGTATTATAAATATCCGAAAAAACTTATTTGGAACGTGAAACACCATGGTCGCTGGTCCTAAAATTAGTAAAGTTACATAGAATAGCATGGCTGCAAGGTCATTTAGGATTGCATGTGGACTAGATACCAACTTAATTCGTATATGTGGATTTACATACTTCTTCATTCCTAGGATTTGTCTGGCCCCCTAAATTCCACATAAGTCCATTAATTTTGCCTGAATGAGTTATTGGGTTTTTGCAGGCTTGCGGGCTCTAACACTGCTTTGATCTCGATATCATGTCAGTTTTATACATTTCATCTACATTTGAACATTGATTATTTACGTGTAACAATTTAACTGGGATCGGTAAGAACAATACCACACGGTTATATTAGTTCAGTGTCTTTCGTTTTACTATGCGTACGAATCTTTTTGTTATGTAACAAGAAAATAATTCAGAAGTAGGTGTGTAGGCAATTAGGTGCTTTTCGCCCTATACGGAGCGTTGCTGCTTCGTCCGTATTGCTGAAGTGTAAAGTAAATTTCGTGCTTTGATGTTCAAAATAACACTTGTTGTTGTAAACTGGCACAAAAACTCAATTGTGTCCAAATGTTTACTGTTAAGACGATTTTATCATAATTACTGGATAGGGGAGGCAAACCGGCCCACATCTTAAAGTTACTTATATTGCACATATTTGATAAGTTTTCGAGACTCTGGCTCGCGTCACATTTCACGTTTGAAATAATAAGATATACTGAAATGAAACTAAAACTGAAACGGCTATTGTATGTAATTCCAATTGAGTGTATGTACCCAAAACTTGCGATATGAACAGAGGCAATCGAAAAAGAACAGGACAAAGGCTTATCTTAAAAAACAAATCGTCTCTGCTAGAAACTTATATAAGCTGCGAAAGCTTCGATGTTAGACCAACTTTATTATAAAGTTAAATCAGGTAAATCTGCTGGAAGTTTAGTCAGAAAAGTAAGTACATGTTTTCTCATATTAAGTACCAACGTGGTTCTACTAATCGAAGAAGCCATTTCGGACCTAAGTCCTAGAACGTGTGACCCTAATTTGAATCAACAAAGCAATTACTAACACTCGAACACGTGGTTTTATTTGCTTTTAGCAAGACGTTACCGACATTTAAAAGTTAATAAATGGGGACCATGCCATAGTTTTGAATGGACTGTTTGGACAATGGATTATTTCTAGTTTTTCTTCTCCAGAAAATAATTAAAAGTCAATTTACTTCGCATATGTAAGTTAACTAGCAAAATGTATCTTAATCTTCTCTCGTTTCTTCAAAATCGCCGACTAAGTCACTTCTCTCATTATCGTAACTTGAGAATAAGCTCCAACAAAAAAGAATTGCAGAAAACTGACAAAGCTTAATTACTGTTGAGAAATCTAGGTTATCAAAGTTAGAGTAATGTTATATGATTAAATGCACGTCTTAATGCTCGACAGCAAACTGGTAATACATTATCCTTATATAGTTATTTATACAAATAAACCAGAAACTACGTTGTCCCGGTAAATTACATGGTCTACATGGGTTGCTCAAGCTTACGGCCTTACGTGATACCAAAAAAGAAAGCAAACAATGTTTTGGTTGTTCAGACTTCAAAGAACATATCCGGAGCTTGTATTAGTGAAAGACCATGTCCGTCGTTTCGAGCAAACCACATGAACCGTTATACAATTTTGCTCCAAAGAAATTTTTGTGTTCTGCTATTCGTCCCTCATTAGGGATATTGTTACTAGAAATAGAAACTAAGTTGGCTTTCACAGCGTGTCTCTCAGTTTTATATGTTATGTTACTCTATATTAAAAAAAAACTTTTGGTATCAAGTATGTAATTGTTTTATTATATACATATACTATGATTGGAAAGAAACGCTGCCGTTTTGACATGCGTGCTACAGTGCTCGGCTCAATGGGCTCCCACTTTGGGCCGGCCCATTTGACACTTTTTTTTTTGGTTTTTTTTTTCTTTAATTAGGCAACTTTAAAAAAAAATTGCCTCGTCATAAAATAGGACAACAAAAGTTACAAACAGTACTTATTTACTCGGATCAAAATATATTCCGCGAAATGAGACCAAACACGTAAGGAACATATAAAAAAAAATATAAATTATTAAAACATGAGACCGAATAAATAAACCCGCACAAAAATAATATATACAAAAAATTGCTCGGACACAAAATAGGAAACTAAAATCCAAATGAACTAGTTACTCAGATCAAAAAAATATCCGCGACATGAGACCAAAACACATAAGCCCCATATAAAAGAAACATACAATTAAACATGGAGACATAAAAAATAAAATACGCACATAAATAATATAAAAAAATTGCTCGCACAAAATAGGAAAAAATAATTACTAAAGTACTGATTTATTCAGATCAAAAAATACCACGACATGACGCCTAACACTAAGCCCGTTATAAAAAAATTATTCAAATGAGACCGGAAATAAATAAACCAGCACAAAATAAAATAAATTTAAAAAAAAATTCGCCTCGCATCATTTAACGGCCGCATCAACGCTCGCGAGAAATCATGTTACATTTATTTTCCACAATATCATAAAAAAATAACTCAAATAGCCAAAAAAAACCCCTTTAAACATAAGGTCCAACAAATAAGCCCATATAAGAAAAAAAAACAAAGTATAAAACATGAGACCGAAAAAATAAACCAGCACAAAAAATATATTAACGCCCTTTTGCAAACATTGCTCGGGACTGAAATCACGCTTGTTTTTACCCTAAAAGGATGAATGAGCTAGACACCAAATAATAAAAACAATCAAAGCTTCTGTAAACATAAAGGATAGTTATAAGACACGAGATAAAGTTATTAAGACCTAAAAAAACACCATTTGTATCCTATTATTTTTTTTGGTTGTTTTTTATTATAATTTTTTTATTTATATTATAAAAATGTGGAAACGAAAAATGCGGAATAAAAAATATAAAACTTTAACAAACCCTTAAGTATTAAAGCTCTTTTAACAAGTACGGTGCATAAACTAATACAAAAAATTATATTTCCCTAAAGTCCAATTTTATTGTCCATCTTTCTCTTTTTGAGATGTCCCAATTAATTGTCCAATACTAAAGATAGATAGGAAAAAAAATTTGATCAAGTTTATTATATTACCCTTATTTAAAATTATTATTACAAACTTTAAAGAAAACATTTAAATAAGTAGCTAAGGGTAAAACTACATTCTGCCAAAAAGTAAAAAAGAGAAAGCTTGTAATAAATGCACTTTTCTTAACTGTGTGTTTTTTGTCGGGGGACAATAATTTTGAGACGGAGGGAGTATGTTTTACTGTGAGGTTTCAAAGAAGAGTAGAGGTTATTTTAGTACCAAAAACATGTGAGTCAGGGCCAGGTACCAATACTTAAACTTAAGGGTTATGTTATAAAGTCCCTTGATCCCACATGTTTTGTAATTTTTTACGATCTCCAACCCTTTACACTATTGTGATTGCAGTACAACATAGGTTTTTTTTTTATTTTTCGGTTTTCGTTTTTTTGTAAGTTTTAAATTATGTGTTTCTGACCTTTCGTATAAAGTTTTTTAATAAAAACAAAATTATAAGAAAAAAAAATTCAACCAACACAAATCAATAAGGCCAAACCATATAGTTATCCGAACTTGGGCAAATTGGTATCATATAAGTACCCTGAACTTTTTTAAGGATGCTTAATGGTCACGCTGAATTGGACAAGAATGGATGTTTCTACACCTTATACTAATAAACTCAGCATTTAATTATTTTTTTCTTCTAAAAATCATATAGTAGAATATCTTTGTAATAAATAATTTATAGTAAAATTTTTAGCTAGAGCAAATAATTTTTTTTCCTAAAATTTAATTATTTTTTATCTTTAAAAAATTAATATAGTATTTTAGTTGATTATTTAGAATAAAAAAATGTATATGTATCATTGATTTCTAAAATATTTTTAACGCGCTTTTAATATATCTTTGTATAATATATTTAAATGTTTGTTTCAAATAAATTTTTTAATCAACTTATAAATAAGATATAGGAATTTAGTAATTTTCAATTTATATATGCATATAAATAACTAAATAGTCAAATTGTTATTGTTTCAAAATTATTTGAAACGAACACTTCAGTATATAATACGAAAATTTATGTATGAAACAATACTTTATAGAAAGTTGAAATAACCGACTACTTTTGTTACATAGATATTTGTATTTTATATTTAAGTGTTCGTTTAATAATTTCAGAATAATATGTTAACTATTATTTTTTCATTGCATATAATAAAATTGAAAATTTAACAAAACTCCCTTATAGTTATGTTTTAAGTTGAATCTTAAAATTATTAGAAACTAAAATTTAATAAATATAATATGAAAATTATATAAAATAAGCGCGATAGAATTATGTTAATAATCAACGTTACAGTATATTCTTATTATTCAAATAAATACTTTAAAATACTATATTAATTTTAAAAGATAAAAAATAATTAGATTTAAAAAAATATATATATTTGCCCAGCTAAAAGTTTTATTATAAAATATTTATTACAAAATATTATACTAAAATGATTTTTTTAAAAGAAAAATAATAACAAATTGTTGAGTTTATTAGTATAGGGTAGTAGAAATTTCATTTTGTCAAGTTCAGGGTACCATTCTGCACTCTTAAAAGTTCAGGGTACTAGATGATCCACTTTGCCAAGTTCGGGATACATCCCCCAGACATCATTAAACTACAAAAAGAAAAAGTTGACAGATTCTATATAACTAACCAACTGTTTAGGCTATATAACTCGATCACAACTCACAACAAGTATTCACTTTTAACATTTATAGAACAATCCACTACAAAAATCTTATGGCCTAATCAGATAAACAATCTTCCTAAAATCATTTAAAACACATGCATTATTTTGTACTGTTAAGAAAACGTGATTAATTAATAGACCTCAAGAATCAAAGCATATTAGGTTTTGTGGATGACACAAGGCATGTAAGTTGCAATCGAAAGGAATAACTTCACATGGCTTGTTCATCTCAAATTTTTTGGTGTCACAAATTTAGCATATTTTATGTAGTGGCCAAGAGGCAATTTTTCTGGATTGGTGAAACAATAGAAGCACAAGTGTACCAATACTTTCCATATTTAACAGACCAATAGGCTTCTTCTAAAAATTCTCTCTCTCACACATGTTTATATGTGAGCAATGTAAGTTCAGCTAGTCTTTAACATGTGAGTGTAAATTAACTTTCATTATAAGAGCAATGTAAGTTCAGCTAGTCTCTCTCACACATGTTTTATGTTTGTGGGTGGTGCCGTGGGAAAAGTGATCACCGTACTTCAACATTCTTTTTCTATAACACGAGAATCTATCACCCATTCATAAAAAAAACACCTCTCTTCGTATGCTAGTTTTTGATGGGACAAGTTTTTTTTTTTTTTTTTGATCGGCGAAAATATTATTAAAAGCTAGCAAGAATTAGGCAAAGAAAATTACGATGGGATAAAATAGCGTTTAGGGGTTTTCTTTACATACCACCCATTTAATATTAAAACTCATACCTTATTATTACCCAAAAACCAAGTTTGGGAAACAAAACTATCAAATATCAAACCTTTTTTAGGCTTCCTCAGGGAGAATAGAACCGCATTTCGATATTTCCAAATGTGCCACCACAAAGAATAAAAAGAAGCCTCCAACACAATTTTTTGAGAAAGATTAAGCAGAATACCTTTGAGCCAAGATTCCCAGGATGAGGGGTCTAATAAAATAGGAATGTGAATATTCCACCATCTAGCTAACAATCGAACAAATCATGAGCATTGTACATCCAAAGAAAAGATGATGTACGGTTTACCTCGCCCTCTTATTTTACGCAGATGATGCTTTATCATTTATGGACACCTCCAAACCTCGTAACCCCACACATAATCATTAAACACAACTACAACAAAAGAAAAAGAGTAAAATCCACCGCTTGAGCTGATGGGATATGAGCTAACCCCGACGACACGAGATTTCGGTATGGTTTGTGGCGCGATGTGTATGATGGACATGAGCACCCAGCCACAATACCGCCTGTGCTTAGATGTTTCGATATGTTTAAATTAGCTTACGAGTATTGATTTTATATATTCCAGATTCAGAAAAGTGATAACCATATTTTTGCGGTTTAAGTGGTGGTCATATTTTGCCTATTTGTGTTATTAGAGACATTTTTTCTGACTGCTTATCAAAATAGATTTATCCTAAATATTTGTCGTTCTTTTCGTTTTTCTGTTGTTATTTTCTTTCTCTTTTCGTGTTTAGTCAAAGTGTCGTTTTGTTTAGACAACTTCGGCTATTGAAAGTGTTATGCTCTAATTACAACTTAACCCCGAGCTTATTTTTTGTCCTTAACCTTCAAGATTACCATCGGTGGTGGCAACGACGACTCCCTCAGACGATCACCACGCCACCACATGTGACCACCATAGAAAAGCATAAGACCTATGTATTATTGGGAAAGCGTCTCTAATCTGTATTAAATTGTATCTTAGGATAGTTTTTCACGATAAATGATCAAACGGGATACTAAGAATACAAAGTTTCAAGGATAGTTTTTCACGATAAAATGTCAACAAGTGTTTGATAATGTAAGGATTATCGAAGAGGATTACAAGTCTCACTATCTATCCTTTTTGGTCGTTTTTATTGCGTTTTAGTATCCATAAAAAAAAGACACTATATTCCACATATTTTGATTCGGTTATAAGCTGATTATAAACATAAGCTTGCAATCTCAATAGATCGATTTGGACATTGATTCTAACGGACGGACCATCTGATCAGTTGCGCGATGACCATCTGTTATATTATGTTGGTGGAAGGGCGATTGTGCCCTTCGTTGGAAGGGCGACGTGGCCAATGACGAAGATAACCGTCGTTAGGCATAACAGGGCTTCAGGGACCAAACGTGTAACAACAGTGTCAAAAAGGTACCCCGTATGAGAGTCCTCGTTATCTGGGGACCAAACGAGCAAACGTGGTGGAGTAGAGGGACCAACGATGTAATTTACCCTTATAATTAGAAAAAAATTTATTTTTTAAAATTACTTTTTCTTTGCTTACAAACTTGTTGGTAATAATATACACTTTAATTATAAAAATACTTTATTTTTTTATGCATATATAACTTAGAGTGAGAAAAGTTTTATGTAAAACACTATATAATTAAAGAACAATCCACTTCATCTCAACCATTTATTTTATTTCCATCTAATGGTTTATATTAATTTCTATTTTAATTTAATTAAAAAACCTACTTTCATTCTATTTTTTTAAAATTAAATATCTCACAAACCGTTAATCGTTACGCAAAACGAAACATACCATCGCGACGAGAATTAAATCATCTTTCTATAGAGGGGCACTTCTATATACTTTCGACGAACTTTTTTTTCGATTATTTTTTTCAATCACGCCTGAAAAAATCACATGTGATTGCGATACAAATCACATGTGATTTTTTCAGACGTGACTGAAAAAAAAATTCGGAAAAAAAATTCGGCGAAAGTATATAGAAGTCCCCCTATAGAAAGATAAAAAATACTCGTCGCGATGGCATATTTTTTTGGTTTGACGTAAATTTAATTACACCATCGCGAAGAGAATTAAATTATCTTTCTATAGACGGACACTTTTATATACTTTCGACGAACTTTTTTTTTAAATTTCCGCCCAGAAAAAATCACACGTGATTCGAAAAATCACATGTGATTTCTTACATTAAAAATCACACGTAAATTTGTAAATTCACATGCGATTTATGAATTTATGAAATTACACGTGATTTATTACTTTAAAAACCATAAGTGAATTTATGAAATTACATGCGATTTATGAAATAGCACGTGATTTTTAAAAACAACAAATCACAAGTGATTTTACAAATCACGTGTAATTTTTTTTGCGGAAATTTTAACACTAAAAATTCGTCAAAAGTATATGAAATCGATTTTTTTAGTTACGTCTGAAAAAATCACATGTGATTTTAAAATCACATGTGATATTTTCAGACGTGACTAAAAAAAAATAGAAAAAAAGTTCGTCGATAGTATATAAAAGTGCCCCTCTATAGAAAGATGATTTAATTCTCGTCGCGATGGTGTATTTTTTGTCGTTTGACGATTTACCGTTTGCAAGATATTTTATTTTTAAAAAAGAGGTGGAAAGTGAAGTTTTTTAATTATTTTTTTATTTGATGAAAAATGAATGGCTAGGATGTGTTCTTTTGTTCTTTGAGATGATATTGTTCTATCATGATCTCACCTCTGTAACTTAATCACGATATATATTGATGAGTTTATTTCATGCATTTGTATTATATATGATAAAGTTGATTTTTGTGATGTTAAATATTATCTTGATGTATTATTTTTTTGTCATCAAGTTCATTTGAACCCCGGGACATCGTACCTTTGAAACAAATGTTACTTTTGTTATTTATAAAATTATAAATATCACAAGTTAGAGTTCATAATTATTTTAAATAATTATTTTGATATGTAAGACATATTAAAGGTTATAAAAGATGAGCAATGCTACATCCACTCCTAACTCACATAAAAACTTCCACATATACATGTGACATGTTAGTTCCACCAATCACTATCAATCACATTTTCTCTTTCTTTTTTTTACTACCACTATTTGTTTGACACATATGAGAGTGAATTTTTTTTGTATAAAATGGGTGTGGATCTAGTATTCCTCATAAAAGATATATATATGCAATTATAAAGATTAAGAAAGGGTATATATGTAATTACAAAAGTTTATTAATGATATATATTAATATATGCAATTAGTAGTTAGGGGTGTTTACTAAATTAAGTGATTTTATATGATGGTCTTAATTAGCACTGGGGTTTGGGCCCACATGTTCTCTCCACCAATAAAGAAAAGAAACACTATATATATATGCAATTTGTTGGCTTTTGAAATGATATATATGCAATTTTGAATTTTTGCAGCGATATATATGCAATTCCCTTTATAAATTAAGACTATTGAAATCATCTAATTTATTAATTAAATAAGTTACTTACTAAAGGTTATTAAATAACGGAGTATTAAGAGTAAATTGCATAAATAGTTCTTAAGGTTTAGCCAAAATGCAGGTTTCGTCATAAATAGTTTGTAAGTGCAGAGATCATCCCAAAATGAAACCTTTTTTGCAAATTTTGATCCTTAGAATCAAACGGCGTTAAGTGAATTCCGTTAGAACTTACACGTTAGTCATTTTGGACAACGACCGTTGCAGCGTCCATCCTTTAAACTAACAGCCGTTTATAATTAAAAAAATCCAGTTTATTTAAAGTTTTTTTGATTTTTTATATACGTTTTTTTAAAACATATACGTTTTTATATACACTTTTATATGCTTTTATATACGTTTTTATACACGTTTTTATTCGTTTTTATATATACTTTTTATACGCTTTTGCATACGTTTTTATATATGTTTTATACATATTCTTATACCTTTTTATATACATTTTTATAGTATACGCTTTTGTATACGTTTATATATATGTTTTTATACATATTCTTATACATGTTCTTATACTTTTTTATATACATTTTTATATACGCTTTTATACATGTTTTTATACGTTTTTGTACACCTTTTTATGTATTTGTATATGTTTTTATATACGTTTTTGTATACTAATATACTTTTTATACGTTTTTGTATGCATGTATAAAAACGTATACATAAGCGTATAAAAAGTACTAATATATAAGAACGTATACAAAAGCGTGTATAAAAACGTATACAAAAACTTATATAGAAACGTATAAAAAGTATATAAAACGGTCGTTTGTATAAAAGAATATAAAAGCCTATAAAAAATATATAAGAACGTATACAAAAACGTATATAAAAGAGTAGTTTATAAGAACATGTATAAAAACGTATATAGAAATATATATAAAAACATATACAAATACGTATATAAAAGCGCATAAAAACGTATATAATTTTTTTTAATAAAAACGTATATAAAAGCGTAGTATATAAGAACGTGTATAAAAACGTATACAAATACGTATATAAAAACGTATATAAAAGCGTATAAAAACGTATATAAAAATGTGTATGTTTTTATAAAACCTATATAAAAGCATAGTATATAAGATCGTGTATAAAATGTATATAGAAACGTATATAAAAACGTATAAAAACGTATATAAAAATGCATATAAAAATGTATATAAAAAATCAAAAAACTCTATAGAAACCAATTTTTTTTAATTTTAAACGCCTGTTAGTTTAAAGGATGAACGCTTCAATGGTCGTTGTCCAAAAGGACTAACGTGTAAGTTCTAACGGAATCCACTTAACGCCGTTTGATTCCAGGGACCAAAATTTGCAAAAAAATTTCATTTTAGGATGATCTCTGTGATAACATCAAATAATTCATACTTTTTGGTATCAATTTCCCTTATTAAATGCTCATATTTGTTATATTTTTATTAAATATGTACTTAATTGCTTCATATTTCGTTTTTAGGTATTTTTGAGCATTGGAACGAAAAGACACAGAATTGGAAGGGTGTTTTGAATAATTTTACAAAGTTGCTGGAAATCAGACAAGAGTTACGACGTAGTTAGCTCGATTGAACTACGTCGTAAGCCCCTTAGCCACTCGAAGTCATTTTGCCTAGTCAGCAAGAGTTACGGTGTAACTAACCCGTATGGGTTATGCCTTAACTATAAGATGAAGGAGTTGCTGACATGACAACTACGACGTAATTGGACTTGTAGGGTTACACCGTAACAAGGGTCCAAAATCAATTCGAGAGTTATGAAGAAAGCTACGACGTAACTTATACACTTGGGTTACGCCGTAACTATTTTAAATCTGGAAGATATTTGTGCAAAAAGGGAGTTACAGCGTAACTTCTCACTTAGGGTTACGCCGTAACTATGTCGGGACTATATAAACAAGCCCTAATTCACCTGAAATCATTATTCATTCCACATAACACTCAGAAGGGACGATTAGGGCTTCAAGACCAAGGTTTTCCAACTCTATTCCACCACAATTCCAAGGGAGAATTCACTTCATCCACCATTTGTATTAGTCATCATTTAAGTAAATTGTATCAACATTATTGTTTAATTGAACAATGATTTATAACATTATGTTTTCTGAAATTATTAATATGATCGGCTAACCATTTCATGTGCCAGCCTAGTTATATAATATATTATTGTTTTAATGCATGCTTCTTAGTTTAATAATCGTTTTATTTGGATATTCTATATGCTTTTCGGCTGATCTTCGCGTTTTGATAGTGCCAAGGCTTGTATAACCTATTAGCTAGTGATAAGGCGTGAACAGTTGAAAGGTAGTCTATTAGGTTACAAGGAATAGGATGACATCTATTTCGAGTGTAGGGATTGCCCATATCACCGTCTGCATTAGATTAGGCACTTATAAAGCGCGAGAAACTCTTTAGTTAGCTTGCACCTAATTAGAGGGTTTAAATGTCGAGTAGTGAGATTGTCGACATTACACAAGTCTTAAGAATAGTTTAGGGTTTAATGACTGTGAACTAGATTCCCGATTTCTGTGAACAACGGGGTTGAGATCATAAGAATTATAGGTTAGGTTGCGAACACAGTTCGGACCTAATGATACTAGAACAACCATATAAAACGAGAGTTAGACATTGCACTAGGACATTGCATTATCACATTACTAGAGTAGTAACTAAGTTAGTACGTCTTTTTCCCTTGATCAAGTTTTCCATTTAATTTTCCTAATTTATTATCCTCACATTTTAATCATTAATCAACTTAAAACCGTGACAATTAAAACTCGAGTTAAAAACCGCCCATTAGCTCTTGGGAACGACCTCGGATTTACCAGTCTTACACTACACACGATCGGGTCCTCTATCCGTTAGTGCGTTGTATACCATAGGTAGTTGAGTTTTATAAATTTAAAACTTGATAATTAAATTAAACAAAAATACACATCACTTTGCACTTACAAACTATTTAGAACAAAACCTGCATTTTGGCCAAACCTTAGGGATGATTTATGCAATTTACTCGAGTATTAATTTATAAAGTTTTTAGTATAGTTTAAAGTTTATAAAAAACTGTTTTTGCCTAAAGTTTCTTCATAAGCAATGGTTTCTTTGTTCTTTATTTTTGTGTTTTCCATTTTGGTTATATTTTTTAGGCTAATCGCTTGGAAATATATTTAACTTGTCATTTTTTTGGTTGTGTGCAGCCAACTATTTTTTCTTCTTATTATATCACAAAACATTCAAAATTCGACCTTTATATGTACCGGATGACCTGCTAAACCTATTAGTCCTATATGGAGCTGCTTATATGCCACATTATTGCAACGTTAGTCCTTTTTACTAACGACCATTTGTAAATAACTCAAAAGTTGGTTTTATTAAAAAAATTATATTCTAATTATTTTAAAATTTTATACACGTTTTTATACATGTCTTTATACACGTTTTTATACTACATTTTTATACACGTTTTTATACACGTTTTTTATGCATGTTTTTATGCACGTTTATATACACGTTTTTACACATTTTACACGGTTTTATACATGTTTTTATACACCTTTTTATACACGTTTTATACACCTTTTATACACGTGTTTATACATACATTTTTATACAAGGTTTATACATGTTTTTACGATTAAAAGGTCAAAGTGACTGATAACGCTCATTTTATACATATTTCTACATGCGTTATCAGTGCTTATATATATATATTTTGGTTAATTATAAGAACTTTCGATACTTAATCGAGTATATTTTCTATTGTAGGTTCATGGTATGTGTCGTAGAAGAAAACGGAAGAATACACGAAGAATTAAAGCTTAAACGAAGAAAGAACTCAAGATAAAGATCTCCTGACACCTGTCTAATGTTTTGGCCATAAGTTGAGCATACAAACTCGGATTGACGCGATTCTGGCGGCCACGCGACCGGGAAAGAATTCTCCACAACTTTGGTTTTTGACCGGGAAAGTACGCCGCACTTCCAAAAATGTGCTTCACACTTTTCAAGAAATCCCAAGTACATGGCACAAATAAAATTGTGCGCCGCACTTTCAGTCTGATGCATTAAAAACGTGAATTTAGCCTCAAAATCGACCACATTCATCATTTTCTTGGTCCCCAAGTAATTTTTACCTTATAAATACCCCCAAAACTCTAGGGGAAACACACACCAACACATATCTCACACATACAAACTCTATCTCAATTGGTAGAGGAGGAAGGAGTGGTGAGGATCTTAGGATCCAATGATCCAAACACCCATTTATCTCGCCATGCTACCACCACTATACCACCATCACCACCATGATTCACCTCTATTCCAACACCATTTCCAGACCTCATAACTCTTTTTCACACAACCCTAACATATATCATCTTGATACTTAGACGATTCACACCAAATCCTTCTAAGTCACTATATTAAATCCGTTATTAAACACACCATTTGGTGACGTGTTGATGAATTTCCAGAGGGTTCATGACAGATTCTCGGGGCATCTCAGTGGGATTAGGATGTTGGTTGTATGAGGAAACAATGGGTTTTGGTTTGGTGCTTGTTACTAGTTGGAATATCGGTTTGGTACTTTGTTCTCATATGTGAAACATGATATAATATTTGGATGATTTTCTATGACTTATGAGTATATATGTTTATGAATTCGATGTTATCTTTGCTTGGATCATTGTTTATCTCTTGGTATATCATTTCAATTAAATTAGGCCGAAAGGGTTAATTGTCTTGATGTATTTTGAACTGTTTGTCTATGGCGTGTCAATATCATACTTGTGAGAATTGTGTGGTAAATTGATAAACAACCCAAGTAGAATGATGTTTAAGACCCTTCCTTATGTTGACCGACCGGGTTGGGAGGAATTCATATGTATGCATATTCGATATAAACCATTCTTAATGTGCTCATGATGATGTAGTATATAGGTCGAAAGGATTCTATGTTATCATTGGTAGATATGCTTGTTATTATGATTACTCGTCAATCCGTCATATATGACTTGTATGCATTGTTTATGTAAAGTCTCGCTCTATCTCCATCTATTAGGTTATGTGGATCATGCCTTATTTCTTGCTTACTTTAAACACATGTTTTGGCTAATTGATCAGTGACAATCATTTAGCTTTGTTACTTGATAAACAATTTATGAATTGCTACAATTCTCATGGAACGACCTGGACTTACCTAATACTATATTACACTCGATAGGGTATACTTGCCCGGATGTTTTGTTTTTAGTCAAAATCGCTATTTCTGGTTATTAAAAATTTAAAGCTTGTAAAAACACACAACAAGTTTTTGGTGCCGCTGTCGGGGATTTGTCTAGCTGTTTGCAGATTGTTTGCTTGTTCTTGTGAATCTTACGTGTGTTTGAATCCTTTGAAATCCTTAAAATTTGTCTCCTGTTGCTACAAGTACGCCACACATCTTTGTGTGTGCGCCGTACTTCTCCTGTTCTTGTTTGATATTTTGTAGATAAAACCTGCAAGTGCGCCGGTTTCATACCAAAACCGCCACACTTGTCCTGTGATAATCCTCTTCTCATTCGCCTTACAGTTTTCTGGAAAACTGACCCAAAAAAATCTTTTTTCTTCATAAAGTATGCCGCACATCCAGTTTGTGCGCCGGTTTTCTGAAAAACCCAGAAAGTCTGCCGCACTTTACACGAGTACGCCACACTTTCTGCAGAAATTTTCACCAGCAGAATCAGATTTAAAACCAAAACCAAAACCAAAAAACCCCCAAATTGCTAGTCTCAGGTATGTGATCAATTGAAAATTTCATTTTATCTGATTACACGGCTTATTCAAAATAAAAAACAAAAAGATTTTGATTCTTGCTTCATTTTGATTTTGACATGTTATAGTTAATATAATAAACCATGCTTTATGTTTATTAAATCTGTTTTTTATTTCTCTTGCATTTCATCTGTCAAAAATAAAATGTTCGAAAAAATTGCAGTAAGTACACCGCACAATTAACTTTGTGCGCCGCACTTAGTTTTGTATAAAAATAATAACCAGATGCAACTCTTCTTTTATGTTATGTTAATATTTGTTAAGTGTTTTATTTTGTGTTTGCATTTTTTTTGCTTGCGTATTTATAAGTATGACCATATATAAACAAAAAGTTAAAAAAATTTAAAACAAAAACAAAGAGTTTCTTATTTCTTTTTCTTAGTTTGTTTGTTTGTGTTTATCTGTGTTTGTGTGTTATGTGTTTATATAAATCGTTAACTTATAGAGTGTGAAAAAAAAATAAAATAATAATAATAATATATGTTTTGTCATAATAAAACCGCCGCACATTTGTTAGTGTGCGGCGCACTTTTGTAATTTGTGCCGTGCTAGTATTTTGAATATTAAAAAAATTAGGTTATAAGTACGCCGCACTTTCTTTTAAGTGCGACGCACTTCTGGTTTTGCTAAAATAAAAAAATAAAAAATTTTTGTAAATTATTTGTTTTATACCTTATATAATTATTGTGTGTTTGATTTGTGCGAAAAATTAAAAATTAAAAAAAAAACAAAAAAATATTTAATCTTTATATGTGATTTTATTTGTTAGTAGTTATAAGTTTTCGTACCATAAATAATAATAATGTGCTTAATATGTATTTGTCTTTAAACCAAAACTCATAAAAAATACTAAAAATCCAAAAAGATTTTATGTGTGTTTGTTTTAGTAAATTGTGTATAAATTAAAATTTAAAAAAATAAAAATATAAAAGTTATATATATAAAAAAACATATTTTGAACTTTGTGGGTCTGTTCGCTGGAAACCCTCACGAGACTATAACTCGTCCACTCGGGTCACCGAGGGGTTTAAAGGCTTGTTGCATACGCTAAATGCAATCATGTTGCCTACGAAAGTGCGCTTTAGTATTTTACGGTTTTCGTAGTTTTGTCTATTTTGCAGATTCAATAACAGGTGGAGGTTGGATGGTGGTGATAACTTATCACGTGAGGATTGATATATTTGGATCAATATATTATATGTGGTTGAATTCACATGCTTGGCGTTCATTTTTATGCCGTATCTTTCAGAATTCAACCGAGCACTTTAAAATCCCGGAAAGTCTCGTTTCTCTTATATTTTTTTCCGCTTGTCCTACTTTTAAGTTACTGTCTAAATTACGCATATTGCTAAACATAAGTGTGGGGGAAAATAAATTAGAAAATCAGACTCATTATTAAAAGTATAAACTTTTGTTCGCCCTCTGTAATCTAAAAATCTAATTTATTTTTAAATCTTTTGCCACTTAGGTTAATATATTAGAATAAAACATTGTAGATAAAATAAAATTTTGAAACTAGAGATGTGTCCTGATTGATAAAGCAGATCCGACTCGGGATCGATGACATTACTTGCGCATTTATACCAATCACCAAAAAAAAATGTAAGGTTTAGTTCTTAAGGAATTCAGGTATACATCTTTGATACCTAAGATAATTTTTGCCTTTAGCTTTCTCGAGTTAAGGTTTGAATGTAATTGCAAGTGTCTCATCCGTCGTTACGGCTGTGTATTTGTAGTTTGTCGCCTTTTCTGGAGCATTGGTATCGGTTTAAAAATTGTATGAGTGTGTCGGTGATTTATTGATTCTAGAACTTGTGCTTGACAATCATTAAGAAACCGCAGTGAGATCACGTTCGCGTGATATATGTATTTTTATATGATAAAGAGGCAATCTAGGATTTAAACCAAATTAGCCTATCCATTTAACATATTCTTTTAGCTAATTACACCGATTAGCTAACCACCAAAATAAAACCCTTTTGTAGCACTCATCTTTAGTGCTAGATACCCCTAGTTTAAACCGTTGAGCCATTCTATTCATTTTTCTCATCCACTGAAATAAATAAATAAAAACACATAAATATATAACCTTTAGCCTAGCCTTACCCCTCATCGAAAGTCCCAATGGTTGGTTGCTAGTTGCTCGATAAATAAATAAATAAAAATACATAAATATATAACCTTTAGCCCAGCTTTACCCCTCATCGAAAGCCCCAATGGTTGGTTGCTAGTTGCTCGGTATGATTGGTTGATTTTTGCTTATAGTTTGCTCGCGCTTTGCTATAAGTGTTGTGCTATTTCAACGAAGATGAAGATGCGCAGCTTCGTGTTTCACTTTTTTGTGGTGTATGCTTATCTTAAGTGTGGGAGAATTGTTAGTTATGAAAAAAAGAAAAAAAATCAAAAAAAGAAGAAGAGGAAAAGAAAATGGATGAATAAAAGCTGGATTATTGTTGGCATTTGCGACATATTGATATATTATGATATGTGCCGGATATATTGATGAGAGGTTCGATAACCTCAAGGGTTTGTGGATTGTCGTAACTAGCAACATGGGTTTCTTGGACTTGTCGACATGTATATTATAGAACCGTCTCTAGTATATATTTCCCATGCCTAATCCACACCCTTATTATCCCTTAGCCTAATGTCACAACCCGAATAAAAGTCATCTTTTGATATTTATACCTCGTGCTTACGCCTTGTCGGTGCAGTTTTGTTTCTTGTACAAGCCTATGGTAACTTAATGAATCATGTCTGAGCAATTGAGTGTGATTTCCCGTATACCCTCTATTACATCATATACGAGTGTTTGAGTGACTTATACTTTCATTATTCGTGAGGTGCTTAGTCATGTTATAACAGCTTGAAGATCATTAGGTATTGTTAAACATCTCTGCTTTCACACATTAAAAATCTAAAAATATTTTTCATAATTCTAGTTTTGTTTTGTAAAGGTTATTTCTTTTTCTTATTTTGTTTGAGGACAAACAAACCCTTAAGTGGGGGGGGGGGGTTTGTTTGCGCCTTTTGCGCTTATTTATTTAAAAACCAAAAATATTTTTTCGATAATTTCACACCCAATAAAATTTATAAAAAAAAAAATATATCAAAATTTAAAAATATATGTAAACAAAAATTTCCATGTCTTGTCATGTAGGAATTTTGTTTCTAAATTTTTTTTCTTAGATTTGCTTGATGGCAAACAAAGTTTAAGTTTGGGGGATTTGATAACGCTCAAATTATACATATTTCTATATGCGTTATCTGTGCTTTTATATATCTATTTTGGTTAATTTTAAGAACATTTGGTGTAGAATATAATATATTTGTCATTATAGGTTCATGTGACGTGTCGTGGAAGAAAACGGAAGAAAACATGAAGATTTGAAGCTTAAACAAAGAAATAACTTAAGTTAAATAATTCCTGACACGTGTCCACTGTTTTGGCCATAACTTGAGTATACGAACACGAATTGACGCGATTCTAGCGGCCTCGCGTCCGGGAAAGAATTCTCTTCAACTTTGATTTTTGGTCCAAGAGCTGAAATGGCACCAAAACTACCGCACTTCCAAATAAGTGTGACACACTTTCAAAAAATACCAAGTACGACGCACAAATATAAATGTGCGCCGCATTTTTAGTCCGATGCATTAAATTCGTGAATTTAACCCAAAATCATCCACATACACCCCCAAATTGGTCCCCAAGTATTCTTAACCCTATAAATACCCCTTTGGTGCCAGGGAACTTCATATCAACACACACAACTTCATTGAAGAACTTAGAGAAGAGGAGGAGTGGTGAGGATCTTAGGATCCAATGATCCAAACACCCCTTTACATCACCATATCACCACCACTCTAACCACCACTACCACCACAAATCACCACTGTTATTCCATCATTTCCAGACCTCAAACACCATGTTTCCATAACCTAAATACATTATACCATAAGGGTTAGACGATTCACAACAAATCTCTAATTCCTTTACTATATTAAAGTGGTTACCAAACACACCATTTAGCGATGTGTTCTTGATTTCCAGCGGGATTGTGACAGCCCTTCGGGATGTTATAGTAGGTTTGGATGTTGGTTGCTTGTGAAAGCAATTGGTTATTGGTTTGGTTATGAT
>BQNB010002400.1:34624-125533 GCA_026074375.1 Tanacetum coccineum | reverse complement strand
TTCCTGCACAATACAATTAGCAAAACAAGCATATATTTGGCATTTTAAGTCCGTTTTTGGTTATTTTAGCTCGTTTTTAAAGGTAAAAGGTATATGTGATTAAGCACATACCAATACTCCATACTGTCGTTGGAGGATAGTCTATCAAGGGGGACTGTGATGTGGAAAAGAATGGTAAGTGGTCATGTTTATATGCGGTTGAAAGCCAGGAGTATCAGATGGTCTGCACGAGACTTGACATAGCATCTGCAGATGTGGGTATGTTGGATAAGTTTGATCGTGGATTACAGATAAACGTACAAGTTTTTGTGGATTTTGACTGCGCAATGGGTAGATCAATCACAAGGCACGGGTTTATGATACAAGGATGTGCAGGAAGCTGAGAAGCTATGATGATGTATATGATGGCTTTGTGAACAACTGAAGCGGCGTACATGACACTTACGAAGGCTGCAAAGGAGGCTATTTGGCTAAAGGGACTCGCAATAGAGTCAGGATTCGAGCTAAAGATAGTAGCGGGTATTGCTACAGGTGCATTGTGCTATCCCTGGTTCGAGGTTCCAGCACGAGTTGAAGTTGCTGCGTATCGAAGAATTCTAATATGATACTAAGGTGGAAATTGTTATATATATTAGTATACATATTAGATTGTTTAGGGGGTCAAGTGAAAGTTTAGCCCAAGTTTAGCCCAATTAGGAGATGCTTAGGTCGGTTCTTATGCTACATACAATGCATCAACCGATTGTGAAGTTCAAGCATTCATTGTCGACTTCTTTCTCTCCTTTGTAGCAGCTAGATTAACTCGTTGATTTTCTTCCCCCTCGTTTCTATAATAAAGAGGTGAGGGGGGAGGGGTTATTGTACCGTTCATTCTTTTCCTTTGATCAATAAAACATAAACGTTTGGGTCATCTCGTGTGGGTTCTTCTTTAGTCATGTATGTGTGTCGATTATCTTTACAAGATTCGGATTCCGCATAGTTTGCTTCCGGGTTTGTTGTAGGATTTTACAACAATACGCTAATATAAATCTTAGTTTGCTCGCACAGATAACTTTATTTTTTGGCGATGATTATCATACTTTCTACCATGTACATACCGAAAGTGATGCAAATGCCAGCATGTTGCTTGATGATCTTGAGCTGCGAGATACACAAGAGTTTGAAAGTAAGTTTGTTTAGTTACTTTAGTAGGAATACTTTTCATAAATTGTGTGGTAACTTATACTCTAATAAAGTTATAATTCCATCTACCTATTTTTAATTTGTCATGTTATAGGAATATTTTTT
Organism: Tanacetum coccineum; assembly: GCA_026074375.1. Classification (NCBI taxonomy): domain Eukaryota; kingdom Viridiplantae; phylum Streptophyta; class Magnoliopsida; order Asterales; family Asteraceae; genus Tanacetum; species Tanacetum coccineum. Next base: position 124,246 of record BQNB010002400.1, on the reverse strand, counting down.
GTTTTACAATGTATGAAACAAGAGATTTTTTATTTAAGTTAATTGTCAAACATTTTGCCTTTTGGTTGGACACTCATTGTCAATGTAATTTGACCATTGTGAAATTTTTTACTTTTAGTTTCTTTATTTCTGAGAGAGTTTACCACCATACGTTGTAGGTGACATAAAGGGTGATTTACATGCAGGCGCAATAGCGGGTTATTCTCTATTATCGAACTGCTATTGGATTATTGTTGGTTCAATTATTGAGTGGTAGGCTCCGTGTAGCAACTAGAAGTCATTTGGCTGAGTTGTGCAAAGATGAGTATCCAAATTGGGATGAGAAGTAGTTTTGAGTTATGGCTGAATTGGCATTAATTGGTGTTGATATTCAAGAAGTTATTCCCAGTGCTATTGCTATTAAGACATTGATTAGGTGATTTACCACTTTGGGTATTATCACCGCTTTTGATTGGTATCAAGTTTTATGCAGTAGCTTTCTTTTTTGTTTACAAGACTTTGTTTGAATTGCTACAGATAATAATTTCCTTTACTGTTGAGTCCTAATCCATATACCCAATGGATTTTGGAAGTCAATGAAACATCAAGTCTTGCTTTATTGTCTTTGTTGAAATTGCTTTATTTTCTTTATTGCTTTATTATCTTTGGGAAGAATCTTGGATAGGGGAGAAAGAGTTGAGATTTCAATTTCCTAGATTATACGCCTTGGAATCTTGCAAGCAATTATAGGTGGCTGATAAAATGAGGCATGCTTCTTTATCCTCTTCTTTTCATCGTCCTCCAGGGGAGGGGCCGAAGACGAGCATGTTCGCCTTCTAAATTCTTGTCTTACTGTTTTGACTCTTCCTCAAATGAATGATCGTTGGTATTGGTCTCAGGATGGTTAAGGTGAATCTTTCTCTTAGAGGTGTCGAGATCTCTTCTATTATATATGCCCTATATGTAATCATTCTGTTGAATCCTCTTCTCATCTTCTTTTCATGTGTCTTTTAGCTCGCCATGTGAGATGTAAGGTGTTGCGTTGGTGGGAGCTTGACATTCTTTTCTGTATGTCTTCGAGTTTGAAGGTTGTGTTCGAAGGTGTTTGCTATGTGATGTAGTAGTCTATTTGGAGATTTAAAAATTGTCTCCTATTTGATAAGTGTTCTCGATTTCCTTTTTGATGATATTTTTCAAAGGTCTTTTTCTTGGTGTTCTGGTTGTTTTATTGCATATCGTTAATTACTGGCTGCTAGGGATTTTCCGTGTGTGCACGGGTATTCGCCTAGTAAGATCTTACGTAAGATCTCGATCTTACCATAAGACCATAAGATCTCAATCCGATCCAATCACATTTTCCACATATTATTTGAGCATATAAACTATAAACGAATGTATTTTGTTAAAGTTGAATAATAAAACAAACATAAGCAACCAAGTGTCATATAAGCATATAATATACTATTTTGTAGACTAAAAAAATAGTCATGTAGAATTAGCGATTAGATAGGTTAGGAATGGATCCACTAAGAAGAAAAAATAAAATAAAAAGAATGAGAAATGTTTTTAGCCACATGTTTTAAATAAAGAAAGAGAATTTCATAGGAGATGCATATTTTTTTATAGGTGCATCTGAAATGTACGGCTGTAGTTATTTATCATCTTTCTCATTTTACCTTTTATTTCTCATTTGATCTTTACTCTAAATAGATTAGTATTTAAACACATGTGAGCTCCCTTCCCATTACGTTATAACCTTTTAAGCTATTTTATCTTCATACATTTCGTATATCATATGTTTTAACTACGAATTACTAGACGCTTAAGACTTTTTAACATTCAACTAAGATTGAAATATCGATCTAATCTTACGATTTCAATTTTGCAGATATAAAAACAATTTACCGTAAGATCTACATTTTAAGAGTCTTGCTCTTCATAACTACTCTCTCCGCCCCAAAATAATTTTCCACCGACAAAAAATACTCGATTTAAAAAAAACATTAATATTACAACTTTTTTTTACTTTATGTAGAATGACAGTTTTATCCTTAATCAATTAATTTAGAACTTCTTCATTGTTTGTAATAATAACTTCAAGTGAGGGCAATATGTTAAAGTTAATTAAATTCTTTATCTATTTTTGGAAATAAATAATTAATTTGAAACAACTCACAATAAAAATGTGAACAATAAATATGAGACGGATGACTTGAATTCATTTGATACGGATAAAAAGTTTGAAGCTGGATCGTAATAGTTATCAAATAAGCGGGTCATTAGTTATCGAATTTGATATTTGGAATTTGAAGATCGATTTGGTGTTTTAAGACTTAATTATTATCATGTCGTTTGGATTTTGATCGTTCGTTGAAAATTTGTTAGTTTGGAAAATTTAGGATCTTCAATTCTTCCTTTGTCGAGCTTTTGAAGTTGGTTACTTGAATTTGGTTGTATTTGTTCTCTGAACACATAAGGCTCCTTACAATGGTCGGTCGACCATGTGAGTCGACCCACAAAACAAGTAGGTCGCCCCATTGCAAAGGCATACCATGAATCGATCGTCAGATGTAAAAAATGTCAAATAGGTTGGATTTGGTATACGACCCTGAGTAGTTAGGTGTACATTGTTTGTTGTGTGTTGTAGTACCAAATTTAACTAAATTGTAATTTTGTGAGAGGTATATTTTTTTAGTTATGTAGGTTTGACCTTACTGTGGTTTTTAAAAAAGTATTGTAGATAGACGAGGAGAGAAAATGAAATGACAAAAAATATTATTAAGAAAATGACAGAAAAAATATAATACGCCCATGGTTAAGATATTATCATAGTTTATTATGTTGGTATCTTGTTTAGGAAAGTCATTTATGTTGTCTCCTTGTCTAGGAAAGTCATTTATGTTGTCTCTTTGTTTAGGAAAGTGTCAGAGTCAATGTTTATCTTGTAGCTAGCTTGTGATTCAAGCCATGTCTTTTATTCGGTATATATACCGAATCATTCATTAATCAATCAATCAAGTTTGTCAATAAATCTCTAATCTTCTCTCTTCTTAAGGAGGTCGCACACGCTATAGTGGTGAAAATCTATCCATACTTCTCTTCTCTTTTCTGACGGAGCAAGCACACGCTAAAAGTGGTGCCCTATCCCGATACAACCCCTAACCGGGTCGTATCAATTGGCGCTTTCATTGAGAGCTCTCATTGAGAGGGCTTCCGATTTAGGTTTTCAAAAAAAATTACTGTTCATCCACACTATTCACCGAGTAATGTTCATCGACACTATTCACTGGCACTATTCATCCCGAATGTTTTTTTTGTTGTTCTTTCATTGCACTCGTGGATAAAAACACGGTTCGTTTGTGGCTTAAAGATCATCAACATGCGGCCGAAAAGCTGACGCTACAACAAGCCGAGGCTTTTCAGTTTCAGTAGGACACATTGCGTGCCGAGTTACAAGCAACTCTAGGTCTTCTTCAGAATCGACAGGCAGGTGGCGAGCAGTCACCACAGTCGATGCGTTTGGATGTTCCAAAGTTTTCAGGGGACGGTCCATATAGATGGATCTTTGCCATTACGGAGTACTTTCCATTGCTTAACACACCCGCTGATCAACATCTGTGGATTGTGAAATTTAATTTGGAAGGCGTGGCGGCGGAGTGGTTTCAATAGATGTCAAGGAATGGTTTGATCACTACTTGGGCCAGGTTTGAGGAAAGTGTGAAGAATCGTTTTGGACCATCAAAATATGAAGATCCGCGGAGGGCGTTATCGAAGCTGTTGCAATTGGGTACGGGTGAGGATTATCAACGGGAATTTGAGAAACTCATGAATAGGGTTACGGATATACCGGACTCCTTGCTCATCTCTTTCTATATCTCGGGACTCAAGCTCAACCTACAATACGAGTTGTTGGTGTCGAGACCAACCACGTTGGGTGATGCATTCTCCTTAGCCCGTATCACCGAGGCTCGTTTTGAGGCAATTACAGAGAAAGAGCAAAACATTAAAGAGAACGCAAATACCACTCTAACATTGTTAAGTGAATAAGCTTCACCTGTGGTTAAAGGGCCCTTAAATGCTGATGAAGATATTGGTGTTGATGAGGTTCGTAGCGCGATAGACTGTGTTTTCGATATGGGTGAGAGTAATATGGAAGGTATGGAAGTTCGTAGCAAGTTTGGCGAATTTTCAGAAAATAATAAAAGTGTGGAAGAGGTTGTGAGTGGCGGCGAAGCGCTTGGGGTTGGCGAGGATCATGACTCGGGTAACGCGGCCATGGACGGGGGTGATGATGCGGTCAAAAGCGAGGACATATCAATCCTCAATTCACTCATTGGTCACGGAAACCCGCGTTTTTCCCAACTGTGTGAAACGATCGATACAATGGATGTCCAAGTGCTCATTGACAAAGAGGTTGATAAAGAAGTCAAATACGATGTTTATACCCTATATGTTCTTATTCCGTTCTTGAAGCATCTTAATGACCATTACATAAAGAAGAAAAAGATGAAGGCCACAATGCAAAGAAGATTATGGGATCCTGGAATCAAGAAAAAAAAATTAGGCATCACCTTGAGGGCAAGGTGGTTGTGAAGGAGTGGGGAATGATACGCCATGGTTAGGATATTATCATAGTTTATTATGTTGGTCTCTTGTTTAGGAAAGTCATTTATGTTGTCTCCTTGTCTAGGAAAGTCATTTATGTTGTCTCCTTGTTTAGGAAAGTATCAGAGTCGATGTTTATTTTGTAGTTAGCTTGTGATCCAAGCCATGTCTTTTATTCGGTATATATACCGAATCATTCACTAATCAATCAATCAAGTTTGTCAATAAATCTCTAATCTTCTCTTCTCTCTTTTTAAGGAGCTCGCACACGCTAAAAGTGGTCAGCTTAAATAACTAACTTAGGGTATGTTTGACGATACGTAGCAGTAAGCAGTTATCACGAGCAGTTAGCAGTAATTGTTTGTTAAAAAAAGTGTTTGATAAAATAGCTTAAAAAGTGTAAAATTACAAAAAAAGGCACAAATTTTTTATTAAAAGTCATCAATGTTATACTACTATAATATTTTTGTGGTTATACTACTATAATATTTTTGAGGATATATATGTAATTTCGCAAGCATTTAAGATTGGAGCAGTTAGACAATATTCAAACATTAGTTAAGATGTTGCTAAACAAGCTTTTTATCTAAAATGTTTACCGCTAATCGTTTGTCGTTCTTAAACGCTTCTAAATACTTGTTGCCAAACATATGGTATGTTTGGCGAAAGCAACTGTTGCTCGAACCAGTATAAAAGATTGTTTTTTTTTATAACCTCATATATAGTTCATTTGTCAAACGAAACATATATTTTAAATACCTTATTTTTTTCAAAAAATAATCATAATCTCTTTATAATCTTTGGTGCCAAAAATAAAGGAGGTGATTTGCACACTCTTAATTTTGATTGAGACACTCATTGTACAAGCAGATAAAGTACTGTATGAACTCTAATACATCTATGTAATGCACAGATGAGAGTATCTCAATCAATTTTTAAAGTGTGCAAATCAATACAGCCTTTTAATACTAACTTTTAACCGCCCTACGAAAGGGTAAAACAGTAAATCCGAAACTAAAAAGCCCAAACCCAACCACCCCTTTATAATCTCCATCAATCACATTCCAAACAGTTAGTTATTTTCTTTACAAAATCAATCCAAAAAATTAGGGTTAGGGTTCCAATTCAATTCAATGGAAGGTCTGACAGAAGCAGTTGAAAACATAACCATCACCGATTCTTCTTCACCTTCTCAGAAACGAAACCGAATTCAAGTCTCCAATACTAAAAAGCCCCTTTTCTTTTACGTTAATCTCGCTAAGGTAAGTTTGTTAGTTAGTTTTCCTAACCGTTTTTAACTGTTTTAACTGTTTTTTTAATTGATTGTGTTTTAATTTTGATTAATTGTTTGATTTGCAGAGGTATATGCAACAGCATACTGATGTGGAGTTATCTGCTTTAGGAATGGGTAATTTTTTTTTTATTAATTATGTTATTTAATTTGTGGTGTTTAATTATGTCGATATAATTATGCGTAATTTCTGTTATTTAATTATGTCGAAATTTGAGTAAATTGTTTGCAAGTTTGTTGATAAAATCTAATAATGCACATTGTTTGTAATTAGTGTGTGGTTTGTAATTGTATCGATGTAAATTGTGTAATGTGTTTACGGTTTTTTGTGTAATTTGATGATGTTTTGTCTTTAGTATGCACGATTTGTATGTATGTCGAAGTTTGAGTAAATTGTTTGTAATTTGATGATATTTATTTTTTGCGGCTATGATGTACGCGGCCTAAATATCTCTGTTTTGACCTAATTACTATACAAACCGAAAAACCGAGACCGAACTGGTTGGTTCGGTTTTCGGTTCGGGTTAAAACCGAGAGAAACAAACACACCTAAGCCGTCTAAACCAAACCGAACCGACCGACACAAAACCGAAACCGACTGAGTCACTTTTGTTTGGTTCTAGGTTCATGTTTTCTATGAAATCGGTTTTCGGTTTGGGTATGTTTTGACCTGATTATACTATGTGTGTTTTCATTTGCTGCACTAGGAACGGGTAAATGTTTTAGGATTAATTTCATATATCACCCTACTTTGAACATTAATTTCATATATACCCAAAGTGCAACTCATGAATGCATAATGTACAATGATTTTAAAGCATGTTTGGGTATATATGAAATTTCCATTTTTATTGAGGGGAAATATGAAATTGCCCCAATTTTTTATTAATTTTGACTTAGTTTGTGGTGTTCAATTGTATCGATGTAATGCGCGTAATGTGTTTGCGTGTGTTTATGTTGTTTTTAAAGTTGTTTGTGTAATTTGATGATGTTCTTTTTATAGTATGCGTGGTCTGTGTATGTGTCGAAATTTGAGTAAATTGTTTGTGAAGTTAATATCTAATGATGTACATTGTTTTGTAATTAGTGTGTGTGGATAATGTAAAACGGGGAGCCGGGCCTTTTTTTTGCTTTGATGTACGTGGCCTAACCATCTATGCTTCAACATAATTATAAGGTTTTTGATAAGTTTGATGATTTGTTACTTTTTAGAAGTTATGTGGTGTGAGTAATATATGTATTTTTGTGGATGAATGTGTCGTTTACGGTTTTTGTATGATAAGTGTTTGCAGTTTATTTTGTTGTGTGATATTAGATGATGCACGCCGATTGTAATTTGTGTGTATTTTTTTTAAGGTATTTCTTCTGTTTGATGAGAGTGTTTTATATTTAGAATGATATGATAGGCTAATCATGTAAAGGATGTGTAATTCGTTTGTTTACTCGTCTGGATTTTATGTATTGATTCTAATTATGTCTGTTTCTGAGTAATGGTTTTTTGTATAACCTTTTTCTTGTAATTTATATGTAGTTTGCGTTATTTGTTACATTAATTCTGTTTGTATGACAGTTTAAGTAACTAGTATAATATTATTTTATAAAAACACTTGAGGATATATTTATGTGTTCTGGGTCCCTGCTAGGCTTTCATACCGCCTTGTCTTTAAATACGGACCATTTTTTTTCTTTCTAATTTTGCATTCTTGCTAAAACGTGGCAGTGTTTTGTTTCTTTTTTCTTTTGTTAAAAAACAGAATTTGGTTTGGGTGAATCGAAGATATTTAAGACTGTAAACCTTAAACCAATATCGACCGTCCCAATGAACTGTCACTGCCCTGAAAATCAGGTATCGGATTAGATACAACGTGGACAACATAGGGTAGGGGGGCTTGAGAGTTCATGGGAACGGGTTACGGGTCCAAATGACACACTTGCAGAAAAAGGTGCAAAAGGTTGTACCAGTTTTGTTTTTCATGAACTCTATAACTGTCCCTTCTCTGTTGCTTTACGTTGCACATAACTTGATACCTGATGCCATTTTAGCGAATTTCATGGTTGTGATAGTTTGTTGGGCGATTCGACATTGGTTTGATTAATAGAAACCATATAACACAATATAACCCATATAACTTAAGAACCATAAAAACGAACCTAGTAAACACCATTTAAAGATTCAACTTTACGTACCTACAGAGCTTTGTGTAATTTCAGTAATGCTCTTATTCACTTGTACATATAAACAAGACAAAGATTATTTTCTCGTAGTGGATCAACTGCTGCTCTTACTTCGTATTTTTGGGGGGGTGAAAGTCACCTCGTTTAACCCTTTCTCCTGATTATGTATATTTTGAAGTAAATGGCTAGATTAGTATGTTTATGTGTTTACACATTTACTTGCAATGAATGATACACAAGGAAGAGGATAACAGGTTCTGTGAAGTTAGACAATGTGTTTGTATGTAAGATAAAGACGTAATTTGCATACTATGAATGCTGATCAATTTTTAAGTCATGAAGGTTGTGCATTTAATATTTCTGTACTGTTCTTATTATGTATGTTCTGGTTATGTATGTTCTGGAGTTGGTTCGTCCTGTATGTAAGACGGTGGAAGTTGTTATTTTTATGAAAATATTTAAGATATCTAGTTGTTTTTGTCTAAGTTGGATGGAATGTTTTGCACATGATTTACAGATTAGACGATATAATTTTTGTTGTTCAAAACTTCTTTGGTTCTTCACGCACGTCTTATGTTGGAAGATATTTTTAGTGTACAATATGTTGAATGATAGTTGGGATTGGTAATTTGTTTATACAGTAGCTTGTTTCTATGCTTTTTCTTTGTTTGTTATCGATGTGCACTCGCATTTGCTTATGTACAGGTGAAAACCAATGAAATTGGACTACGAGTCATCATCTTGTAATGTTTCAAGTTTCAAAGCCTTATGCGTTTTCTCTGTTAAATTGATTGAGGGTTTCATTTGTCTCTACAGTAGCTGGTTTAGGATAAAACCCTTATTCTAGTTTGTTTCAGATGGAGATTTTTTATGCTTTTTTCATCAATAATTGCTTACTTTTCAAGATGTCGAGTACCCATGTTTTTAATGAAAAGCTTAGCAGTATCAATTATTCAGTTCCATGATCTCTTATTTCACTGTTAAATTGATGAGCAATCAGTCAGCGAAGACTTGTGGAGTGTGTTAGATCAATGAAATGAACGCCTAATAGACTGCTCTGTGTGTTTCATAATTAATACATGTGTACATCTAAACCACACTCATAAAGTTTGATTATTTGGTTATTTTTGCAGCTATTGCCACAGTTGTCACAATCGCAGAAATTCTCAAAAACAGTGGATATGCAGTTGAGAAGAGTAAGAATATTTAGGGTTGTTACTAGTAAAACTGTGATTGTTTGCGTGTATTATTTTTATTAATGATGATTGGAAAATGCTGCAGAGATTTTGACATCTACGGTGGACATGAAAGATGAAAACAGAGGACGTCCAATCCAAAAAGCCAAGGTAATCGATTCTATCATATTAGCATGACAGTTAGATGTAGTAAGTTAAGAAAAAGATTTACTAAGGTCCGAGGCATTCACTGCTTTATTTTGACATATATGATGTTAAAGTGTTTTTTGAACTTGTTTCTTGAACTTAACATAAGATACTGCAGCGGTTCGGTTTTAGAAGTGTGAGTGCAAAATATGTATCTTATGTGTAAGTTTTGGTCCAAGATAAGTCTTTTTTTTTTTTGTAAAGTGTAGCTGTTTTCACATATCCACGGAAATAATTATTTTTTTTGCAACAAAACGGCAAAGATGTCATTGGAAAGCTGAAAATGTGTTTACTGCACTTGTTTGTGCTGTGTTTATTAAACTATGTTCTGTAATTAATCATATCAATCCTGCTGTTTGCTCTTTAGATCGAGATCTTACTTGGAAAGACGGATAAGTTTGATGAATTGATGGCTGCTGCGGAGGAGGAAAGGGAGCTTGCAAACGGTGAAGAGCAAAGTTAGAGGGTTAGTTTGGATGTATCTGGAAGTGTTGGAAACACTTCTTTTTCATTTGCTTTATTCTGTTGTTTCGTTTAATGGTAGTGTTGATTGATTGCAGATGGTTAGTACCAAGTTAGAGATATTTTTACTTTGTTAGCATGGTAGTGTTTGTCTGCTATTTCAGTTTTGTTGTTCCGTTATATGCTTGCAACAAGTATTTCTTTTCATCGGGTAACCGTATACAACATCCAACCTCAGGGTTCTAAGTGAATCCGCCTCTGGCTCAGCTACTACCGGTGTTGGTTCATCAAGTGCACTGCAAATCCGTGAAATCGTACAAACCAGTCGAAACCACTTGAACTGCCCTTGGACGTTGAAGAAGGTGTCTTTAATGACGAGGTGCAAATGAATGAAGCCACTCAACTAACCGATCAAGAAATTGCGTTAGATGCTGGTAGCGACGGCTCTTTTGAAGAACCACCTCGTGATTATATGTTGAGCAGCGGGGCAGAAGATGACGAAACCCAAGATGGTAGAACAAGATCATGATTCTGGTGACCAATGCCTTCTGTTTTCACTACAACTAAAAAACATTTTACCAATGGTGATTATGTTGCTCTTTCCGTAAGTTCCAACTTTACATACAAGAAACAAGACGGTTTTGTTGGAAGAAGTGTAAATAGTAACATGGACTATTTAAATGGAAAGGAGTAACCCATAAAACACTGAATATAACCCATCCGTCTCAAATTAACAGTTGACATTTTTTTTAGAATGTTTTAATTTAATAATTCACGTTTCTTTTTTAGTATGTCTCAATTTAATTGTCCATTATTAAAATAGATAAGTAAATTTGATCAAGATTACTATATTACTTTTTTTTGAAATTTATTATAAACTTTAAATAAGATTTTAATTAATTAGCTATGGTAAAACTGGCAATTCAGGGTTCTAAAAAGCTCGTAATGGCGCCGCTAAGGCCTCGCAAAGACGCGAGACGTGACCTTCACACTACGCAATACACCAAGGCGTAGGTTTAAGGTGTGATGTGCGATGAAAAGTGAAAAAACGTGATAAAACGCGATGAGATATGATGCGCGGAGGCTTTTTTGAATTCAATTTCGATAAAAATAGTTTTTTTTATATAGATATGAAAAATATTACATACAAAGATAGTTTCTTAACTTTATTCCTTATGTATGATATTTTTTTGTAAACTCAATATATTTGAAATATGATATAAATTTATAAATATTTTCATATTTTGTGTCGCTTTAAAAAACATCATGACTCCTAAGGCGTGAGGCTTGGCCATGCCGCCAAGTCACGTCTCACGCTATTTATAACCTTGACTGTAATTATGTATTTTTTTTAAATTGTGTGTTTTTTTGCCAAATGACAATAATTTTGAAACAAGAGTACAACTCACCTCGATGTCAACGCCTATAACCCGCGCCTATGGCTCGGTGCACTTAGCACTCTAATCTCAATAACTTGACTTCGCACAAAAAGCCTTAACTAATACGGAGTAGAAGATAACTAGAAACTTTGGGCTTACTTTTAAAAAAAAATACTATATATCTACACAATTTTTACAAAAAAAACTTTAAGCATCGCTAAAACCTCCTACAAAATCCTTCTACTTATTCTCCTACACACACAATCATAAAATATACATTTTTTCCACAAATTATCTCTCCAAATCTAAACCGTCAGTTCCGCCACTTGTCAGAATCTTGTGTGTAGGAAGATTTGTAAGAAGGTTTTGTAGGAGGAATTAGCATTTTTGAAAAACTTTCACATAATGATGTGGCTAATGTGATAGACCAATCATGTTGTATTATAATTTCTCTTTCTTGTTTTCATGATTTAAGTTCATTTATATACCAAACATTTGCTCATACCAAAGACAATTAAATGCTTGTCGTTATGATATATTTATTTCGCTTAACGGTTATTGATTTAAGCGGTATTAATATTTTTAAAAAAATATATGAAAATGAGTTTGTTAAAATGTTATGTTTAATCTCATCCATTTGATCAAATAGAGATAGAGGGTGATGATTGGTTCTTTGCTATTCAAATAAAGTTTGATATCGAAATAAATTCAAATCAAAGTTTTTTTTAAAGATGATCTTAATGTAGCATTTTTTTAGGGATGGTATCGTAAACTTCACAAGTTAACCTTATACTATTAATCTTTTACACTATTCAATTTTGAGTTTGGGTGGCCAAAACTCTTCTGGATGGACAAACTGAAACATATGTTGAAAACGACTTCTTCTTCTATTTTGTTATCATCTTATTTGGTGTTTGCTTAAATAAAAGTATAATTGTGTAGAACTGTAGAGGGGGATGAATACGTTCTAATCAACTTAATTTTGGTTTAAGTAGATTAGATTTCAAGTTTGCATATAAGTGTATAAGCAAACAAACAGTATTTAATGTGATATGTTGTGTTAGGCTAAGTGTTATGGTGACTCAGCTTTCTCTCTCCTAGACCAAACACAAACCAAACACCCGTAATGGTGACCGCACCGGCGACCGAACATTTTTTTAAAAATTAAAATTTTATTAATAATTAAAATAACATTACATTTATAATTCAGATACATTTAAAAAACATTACAATAAAAATTTAAAACTTAAACTAAAATTAATTATTAATAAGGTTAAATAAAAGCATTTCAATTTGTGTCCAAATAGAACAATTTTTCAGAATTCTCCAACACGGCTCTAACGTAAAGGCATAGCCGTACTACGTTTTATATTTCGCTAACGCGTTCGAGAAAATGTGAGGTTTTATATAGTGAATAAAGGAGGGTTATTATTATTTTTTTTAATATATAAACACACTTTTTTATGTAGGACCAAACACTTTTTCATTTCAGTTCTTTCAATTTACTCGGTCGTGTGTGAGACCGGATAAATTGAAAAGTCTGTGAAGAACGCGTTTTGTTTTTGGTTCGTCATGGCATGAGACGCGTCTCCCGGTGTACACCTAGGACGACCGACCGAACCAATCTTCTCCATAACCTTCAGCCTTATATACCACGACTAAAAGATCGAGTGGCTTGATTAGATTTGTCGAATTGTTAACTTAATTAGTTGTCTCTGTGTGAGGTTGAATAAATATATTTTGTTACTGCATTAGTTAAGGTTTGTGTGCAGGAAAAAAAGAATGCAAATGTGGAACATATATGACAAGTCTAAACAAAAGTAATCCACAAGGCTGCTTCAAAATCATAATAACTAAACAAAAGTAAACCACAAGTCTCTTCTTCTTCTTTTCCGGTTTGAAACCAAATCGAGAGCGAGGATGCCTCATTTTCTATTCTATACATAATAATAATAAAAAGAAGACTATTACAGGAGCAGCATGAAGTGAATGAGCTGAAGGCCATGCCCAATATACGTGACAGCGATGGGTATTAGTATCAATGTATTCATTATATTCCTTTGGCATCGGCTTTTCCATACTCCTACTGAGTTGAAGCTAGAAACCTGAGATTTGGGCAGGACATAAGAATCGGCTTGACATCTTCCAAAGAGAATTTGTAAGAAGAGGACTAAGGTAAGCCACGTATATGTTTGATGACCATAAAAAGACTCCAAACCAACACTGGTAATTCTGTTACAACGATCAACTTAATCCCTCTCTTCAAACACTGCGACCAATTTCAAAGCAATTGATATGTCAGTTCTTATTATCAAGAAACTTTAATTTATATCTCAAGATTTGGGCTCACATAGGGCCACAACCCATAGTCTGTGATAATTAGACCCACAGTTAGACAAATCCAGGGTTCTTAGACTTGCAAATTTCTTCAAAGGGACAATACCAGTATCCGTATCCATATTACAATTATTAGATAGAGTGCCCCCCAAACAATGCATCAATTTCCCATTTGCCAAATACTCCAAACCCAAATCACTAATCATATAACAACCTCGCAAAGATAAAAATTCTAAACGAGTTGCTTCTCCAATCAATTTTAATGATTTGTCAGTGACATTTATGCAATTTGTCAAGTCTAAATTTTTTAAATTCTTGCATGATCTTTACAATGTTGAACCAATAACCTATTTCATTGAAGTGCAACTCCCATGCTAATTTCACGTCAACAATGAAGCGGCATTCGCGATTGCAAACATCATTAAAACTTCCACTTATCCATCTCATGATCAAGGTAACACCATTTAGAAAGATCTAGATGCTCGATATTTGGGCATGACTGAGCTATCAGTTTCATGTGGTTATTCGATATTTGGGAATGACATTCAAATGTGAACATTTTCGGAGATACAGTTAGTATATCAAATAGTAGATCTGGAGACTTAGTGTGTAACGACCGAAGGTGAAAACATGCAACTCTAAAGAATTTCTTGCAAACTATAGAAAATGATTTTTTGTCCACTCGTTTGGTAATTCGTTCATATATGCAGAAGATCTCATTCTCTCCTAGTCGTTCCATCACTTTATTGCTGCCTCACCTATCATGTGTACATGAATATGTTAAAAATCTAAAATTCATATATATGTTTAAGGTAAAAAAGTTTTTAAAAAAAGTGATATTTGAATGCGTCTCACAGTGAAAAGTAGCTTACTTAGAATCAAATGCGAAAAGTAGTTTTCACTTAATCAAGTTGCATCAATTGTGAATTTTTCCTTTTGAAGCAGAAACACGAACAAAATGTGGCGTTGGATTTTTGTAATACTAAACTACTAGTGGCATGCTCATAAACATGTTTAGGTAAGACATGTACCCCTAATACGCTACGCTATGAACATAATACTTAATAAATGAGAGTAAAAGCTTCGGAATATAACTTAACGCTTCTGCTTAATTATAGGATAAAATACTCGACGATCTCATCTGTAGTTGAATGATTTTTTGGAACGGAAAGATGATTTATATAAAAAGAGTTAGTAGACGCTAGAACTTAAAGTTACAATCGATTCAACCAAGAATTACATAACATCAATAAATGGTAACATCCCGAGGACTTTAACTACGAGGGAATACAAGGGATGAAAAAACTTTTGCACGAAGGCTGTCGGATCGGTTTTCACTTCGGCAAAAGAAAAACCCCCCATACCCGGAGGCCTGAGCCACCGGTTTTCTCTTCTGGATGATTTTGATGAAACCCCAAATCAGAAGTCCCAGAGAGAATTGATGAAAAGCTAAAGAACCATCCTCAAAACCGACGAAGATGCCAAACGAAAAAACATTGGCGTACAGGTACGCCAACCCAGCGAACTTGAACGCCAGCTTCAGGAAAAAACCAAAAGCAGCTCTAACCATTGCCATTATGCGTGATCGAAAGGGGATACATAAGCCAGTGCATTCCATAAACTCAAATGGTCCATATTGTGAAGACCACGAAAAATGAAGAGCAACGAACATTATCGATAGATACCTTTTTCTCAACGGTTGAGAGTTAAGGTGGACGGCTATTTCGGTTCTCCAAAGCTACCAAAGACCGAGTGTATTAACATAGAACTGTGTTTTTTCTCTTTTAGAATCATGCCCGAGATGATCCAATCATTGAAAGAATCCCAAGAAAGAAGCTTGAAAAAGAGGATTATCACACCATTAAAAACGAGCTTCACAATCTCGTAGAAAGTCGCTTCGAAGAAAACATGATTAGCAGATTCAACATTGGCATTGCAAGAAGGACAAGAGATGGCCGGAATATCCATACCACGCGAAGAGAGATTCAATCTATGAGGGAGTCGGTCCAAAGAAAGCCTCCACATAAACACATTGACCTTCCGGGGGATAGATTTATCCCAAGTAGTAGCATGAGCAAGAGTGGGAAGGATATTTTGGTCAATCCTATAACGAGCATCCTTAACGGTAAAAGTACCATTAGGACCAAGACTCCAAGTACAAGTATCTTCATTGACATCAATATTTAGTTGACCGATCTCATTTAACATGTCACATATCTGTAGTTGAATGATGATATCTAATTTACTCTACTATGGCTTAATGTTCAGCTAAAATTCATGCAATATAACAATTTAGAACTAAACAACTAGGTAGGATCCCATAGCATCTGTAATCAAACAATCTCAGTCACACATAATAAAGCGTTTTGTTGCTATAATGTATTTTAGACATTTTATTGTATGCAAAGTTGTTTGATGATCATCTTCTTATATATAATCAACATTGAGGACTTTAGCAACATATGCCAGTTTAATATTGGAACTCTAAAATTTCATCATCATACTTTAATATAATTGTACCTCTTCCCGCCAATACCAAAACCAGCCAGCACCCTGTTTTGCTCCCATACTTCTCCTGCAAAATCACTCAACATCCTACCAAATCATTTCATCCACCCTACTTTCCCCCCCAGCTTTATAAAGTCCATGTTGGCAATCCCTCTCCATTCCCAAAGCACTTCGATGGCTGAGATTGTCTCCAAAGAAGCTCAAAAGAAATCAAAGGCTGGGATTTGCTCTAGATTCACCTCACACAACTAGCACACTTGGTTTTATCTCTCCAAAGAAGCACAAGCTGCAAGTCCAAGACTTCGGCTATATATAGAGCTTTTTGTAAGCCTTTGAGGCATCTAGTTTTTAGTTTTTAATTTAACTTAGCTTATTTTCAGTTATTTACAGTTTTTACTTTCAGCTTGTAACACTTTCAAGTTTTAATGCAAGTTTGAGTTTTTAAAGTCACTCTATAATTCCAAGTGTTAAATTTCTTAATCGAGTTGTTTTGTTTTCAAAAGCTCTCAATACAGCTTGTTTACAAACTGTTTTAACTAAGTGAACTTAAAAAGTTAAGTAGTTAAGAGAATATCACACCAATCACTCTCAAATATACCTCAGCTTATGTTATGGATAGGGGTGTCAAATGGGTTGACCCGACCCGACCCGAACCCGATAAGACCTTATAGGGTCGGGTTGATTCGGGTCTAACTTAGCTTAACGGGTTTATCGGGTCAACCCGATAAACCCGATAAGCTAATAGGGTCGGGTTAGGGTTTCAATTGGTTCGTTATCGGGTTATCGGGTTGACCCGATAAACCCGATAAGCTATAATGATCTATTAAAAGATATATAATATATACAAGCCTTTCTAGTTTGTTTTGCATATCAGGCCAAATAACCAAAGATTTCCATGCTTTTTATCTTCTTATATATATAAATTTTGGATTGGTTATGCGACAGTAGATGATTTGTGGAACAAATTGAGCCAACCTTATATGTTTGCATAATGCCTACTGTTAAAAATGAAACAAGATGACAAATTGAGCTAAATTCATATGTTTGCAACTTTGCATAATGCCTACTATTAAAAATGAAACAAGATGACAAATTAAGCTAAACTCGTATGTTTGCATAATGCCTACTGTTAAAAATGATGGAAAAATGCCTATTGTTAAGTTAAATTTCATGCTCATTAGACTTGTTAATGATTGTTTCCTTCACTATATATTGTGTCAAAGGAGAGTATAACTACCATGTTCCCCTTAACTATAAGTTAATGTCATAATGCAATATATTTTTAATTCGTCAACTCGTGGGTTAAAATTAGCATGTAACTATCTTAGGTGCTTATTTGTGTAGTTAACCTCCGCCATTTAACTTATTGCTTATATTCCTTGTTACATTGTGTTTTGTTAAGGGCTAACAGTACTAACCTTAAACCTAACATACTAACTTTAATAGCTGCCAGCACTAACTTAAGGTTAGTACTGGTAGTTAATCTGGAATAATGTTTTCTTAAGGGGCTGTTGTAAATTCGAAATTTTTACATAAATGTTTTATGATTTTAATAAAATACTACATGTCATAAGGATCGATTGGGTAATAAAGAAACTCGAAAAACCGACTAATAACTAAGAATATACGCTATTTACAAGTTTTACGATAGTTAATACTTTTATAAACAATTTTTTATAAAAAAGTACTAGACACCCACAGAAAAATTATACTTTATAAACCAATCAATAATATGATAAAACTTCAATTACGAGAACTGTGTATCGATAAGAATCGCAAAAACGGAGTCTATAACGAATAAGATACGACAAAAACGGGTTTTTATAATTACCTTAATTAAAAGTATAAAAACGATTTTATAGCTGTTTTATGAACAGTAAAAACACTATTCATCACAGAATCTCAAAAACCAAAAATGTGAATTTTATGGATCAACACTTGTCTTAATACAAAAGCGGGGCGTAAAACCGCAGAAACGGGCTTAAAACGATAAAGTTATTCATTTTTACTAAAGGCGTAATTATAAACGATTTTTACTTTATAATGACATTTCACTTAAACAAATAGAAGTTGATATATATATATATATATATATAATATATATTATATAATAGTATATATATATATATATATATATATATATATATATATATGTTATTAGTTATCAAAGTGCTATATTACTAGGGAATTTCATAATAAGGCTTCTTCGGATGCGTATTGACGAGTTGTTGGATTTACGATTTAAAGTGTCCTAACTCCTCGTACGTCATGTCTGATCCTTGTTCTAAATTAAGATAGCCCGAACAATAGTACGGCTGGAGACAATATATAGGATTATATACAGTCTGTTTGTTAGACAACATACTTGAATACTGATTCGACCTATATTAACTAGGTTGGCATTCGAGAGTTAGCGTGACGCGTTTTTACTGTGATATTTGGTTTTATCAGTTTACTCACCAAGGGAGTTTTCATAAGTCCCCATGTTTTAACAATTTATTAATTTACAAGTTTTGGGGCGAGAAAATATGCATGTTTTTTTTACAATTGGACGCCAAGTGTACATTTTATCATGATTACATTTTGCCTAAGTAGCGTAAAACCCACAAATGCCCATGAATCATGTAACTGTCAATTACTGGAATGTGTAGCGCGAAATAATTATAGATAGATCTATTGGGGAATTGACACTCGCCACTTGGTGACTAGCTACACTGGAAACGAACGTATATCATTCGGATTACCTGGATGTTACGGGTTGAAACATCATCACGCATGTACGGCAATATTAATAATAATCTGTATTCAATTATGTCGAGTTCGGTGGTCATGAGCTAGTAAAACGAATATACTATTTTGTGATGTCTGCATCAGTTGCATTATCACGGGAAAGTCTTGCGGTCCCTGCATATCATTTATCATAAACCTATGAAATTCACCAACTTTTTGTTGACGTTTTAAATCAATGTTTTTAGAGTCATTACGGCACGAGGTGCGAAGGATACATTGGTGTTTTATATTTTGAAGTCATGCATTAAAGATTTAGTCGCATTACATTTTGTATATCTGTTATGGGCTGGAAATCTTTGTAATAATAACAAGTAAACAAGTAAAGCTTCGGGCTTTTGTAACACATACTTTATTAAATCCAATGTATCAGTTTTAAACGACTTTTTGGTCATTCTTATATTATCTTGTGTTATTGATCTGAGAAGTAACACGCCCAGACCCTTATTCCGCTGCGACCCAATTTGGGGGTGTTACAACATAAAATACGTATTTTAGAAGCCATTTCTACTCTTACAATTAGAAAATATATATTGACATTTCCAAACTCTCTTTAGAAGATTTTCCTTCAAGTGATTATACGAAGTATATCTAACAACAAAACTAGTACGAATCAAGCAACAAAACACTTTTCATATTTAATCCCCTTCATAGGTAATTTGATACATGGATCGTGCTCTATGTTAAAAACCATTTGTTTTGAAAACTAGAGCGACGTGGCTCTTGATACCAAATGTGGAAACCGTAGAGGGGGGTGAATATATTTCTATTTACAAACTTTAAATCTTTTGTATCAAATCGCCAATCAAGTTTAACGTAATATGAGAAGTGTCGATAATAGATTTACAACAACTAGCACATATCTTAACAATACAAGCTCAACCACAATATTAACTACAAAGTACTACACAATCACAATTAACACAATATACGCAACTATCTAGACAATCATGAACACAATGCAAATATAAAGTAAAGCAATAAATGTGAATAAAAGCGAAAAGAGATAAGTGAAAGGAAATGCAAACCAGACACGGTGATTTATAGTGGTTCAGTCACAAAGCTCCTCTTCGCCCTACTACCACGTCCCCCGAGTACCCATACGAGATTTACAATCATCTAGTCCAAGCAAGCTCCTTTTCTCGGACGAAAAACCATACAAGTTGCTTACGTTATTTTTTGACACTAAGAGAGATGTTGAGTTCTTCTTCGGGTACAACCAAACCTGTTATGTTTTATGGCCCAACATAACAAACCTTGTGTTTTATGGCCTAAACACATAAACCGCGTCGCTTACATTATTTTTTGACACTAAGCTAGATGTCGAGTCCTAATCTTAGCTAGAACCAATCTACCACTTCACTAATGTATTTTAAGGCCTAAAATACTAACCAACCCATAATCACCCATTCCGAATATACACACCATTCGGATCTACACACTACTAAATATTGGAAGACATAGACTCGATCTATATGTAACATATGTTACAAATGAACTAACTAGACTACATTGTCACACCCCGCCAAGACGGAAACGCGAGGCGTAAACAAGAATGGATATCATCACAACACATGGTGTCTATATAGAGAATACTAAAATGGAAAGCTAAATAAAGCAAAGACACATAGTGTCATAACAATACCAACAACCTAACCAAAAATCCCAAAGCCCTTCCGTTATTGAGAAACGTAAGTTCTCGCCAATAGAAAGACAGCAACATTTTCAAATTCATCAATGCAAAAAATTCAAGTGACAAAAATAGAAATCTTCATGACATCCTATGTGTCTCTTACTTAGCCCCTTCTTCAATCTTATTTCCATCATGCTTACCAGAAAATGATGCTTAAAACGTCAACACAATGGTTGGTGAGAGTCATAGGTTTAAGACTCACATTAATAAACCTTTCAAAACAATTATTGCGATTATCAAAACAATATAGGACAATTATGCAAATTATGAACTTATGCTAACATGCAACCACATATTAGGTATGAACGTTACCCCCGATCCATTACAACAACTGGGTAGGAACGTTACCCCCGATACCATTACAACAACTAGGTAGGAACGATACCTCCGATCCTATTTCAACAACTAGGTAGGAATGTTACCCCCGATCCCATTTCAACAACTAGGTAGGAACGTTACCCCCGATCCCATATGTCACTTACGCACCTAAAAGTCTACCGGCTGGAGCTTATACTTAGGCCTGGACCAACAATACTGGGTAGGCGTACCCCTCCGATCCCAAATCACTATTATTGAGTAGGCGTACTCCTCCGACCTCAAATCAATAACACTTGAGATGTCAACATAGAACATGCAAGTAAACCACATTCAGCATGCAATAATAGGTCATATAGCAGTCACATAATGTCCACACGAAAGCAAAACACATAATCACAGCAATTCAAAACATTTAAAACACAAGCATCATTTCTATCCCAGTTTAAAAACAATGAAAAAAATGGGACTAAACTCACCTGATGCTTAGCTTCCAAAAGATCCAACAAAACTTCATCAAAACTTCACGAACCCTCTACCTAAACAATTAAACACTTTATTAGCTACCATCAATAGGAATTCACCCAATATGATGGTAACCTTAACTCTGATTGGATACCTAGGCTAATCTATCCTAGACCTATAATCATTAAAACCATAACCCATTCTTACATATTCTTTAATACTTAAAGGCTACTAATTTAAACTTTCTGGTTTTAAGCAGAATTTTACTCTCACTTGCGCGCCCTAAACGCACTACTTAAACACTCCCATAATTCAAACCAAAATTCTTCGTGCTACATATATGTCCTATGAACCTCTCATAGCTCTCCCAAAGCCATTACCCCTTTACAAATACCCCTTAGAAATTCATTAATCTAAAGTGTCCATAATTAGTCCAGAATCTGACCTTCTAAAAGTATGACATTGGTTAACCAATTTAGACATTACTATGGCCTTAGCCAAAATTCAGGGAACACAGACAACATATGAACTAACTTCCACGTGAGTTAGAGCCTCTAACTCAGTGGCTAAGTATTTTTAGAAAAATAAAAACCAAAACTGAAATTCGTCACTGTTTTACACACTGATTTGTAATACCCCATTGACCCCCTCCCGACGCATTCACAACTCACGAGACCAACTTTTCCGGAAAGTAGACTCTCTGATGTTATCTCCAGTTGTTGAGTAAATTACATATTTAATCATGTAACGAGTTATGGCCTCTACAAGTCTGACTAAAATTCTGCAGTGAATTTTATAACTAGTTCGGGTGATCTAAGCCCTAATACATGTTCAAATCACTAATTTAATTAATTTAATGATTAAACTAACATTATTATATCATAAACTTTCTGGATATTACAAACCCTAATTTTAAACTAAATTTTAAACCCTAAATCCATCATAACTAAGTTTACTAGAATTAAAAACAAAATAAAATTAAAAGATCAGATCGTTCCTTAAAGTGAAACCTAAAAAAATTTCGTCCTTCTTCATCCTTCTCCTTAGGCCGGTCGAACTAGGGTATCGGGATGGGAAGGGATTCTTTAATTATATATATAGGCCTCCATAGAGTTTTTAGTTGAGTCTAATTAGTTTTAAGATTAAGATTAGGACTTTAATTACTTTCTTTCCTTTTTTCTTCTTAAAATATTTATTTTTATAGGTTTTTTTATAATAATTTTTATTCTATTTTTGAATTTTTAGATTTTTTCTTTAATTATTTTTTATATTTTTTTTTTTTTACTTTTTTTTATTAAAATTATTTAACGTATTCATTATTTTTTATTTTTTTTTAATTTTTTTAAATTATTTATTTTATTTTTATTTTTTATTTTTTTTTTATTTTTTTTCTTTTTTTTTTTATTTATTATAGTATTTTCTTTTATTAAAAGATTATAAATTTATTTTTTATTTTTTAATACTACTAAACACGATCAAACAGACAAACAGCCAAAAAAAAAAAACAAAAAAAAAACGATAATCTAGGCCAACACAAAACAATTACAAAAAAACAAAAACAATAGTACCACACAATATATTAAAAACAAAAACAAAAACACACAAAAACCACAAAACCCAAAACACACACACAAAAATAAACAAGCAAAGCCCGCAAAAACAAACAAAACAATAAAACGGAAAAAAAGACAAATACAACAAAAAAAACACCGAAAAAAACAAAAAACAATCAACAATACAACCACTAACAAAACTGACAACAAAAAACAAAACGATTCACAAAACAAACAGAAAGCCCAAAAAAAACAAAAACAAAAAAACCGATGCAATTAGTGTACAAAGACAATCACAGACAAACAACAACTCATTAGACAAACAAAACAAACCCGAAAAAATAAAACAACAAAAAATAATAAAAAAATAAAACACAAAACAACACCAAAAACATTAAAACTCATAGGGGCAACAAACTCCAGCCGGAGCAAAAAAAAAACGGAAAACAAAAACTGAAAAAAAAATAACACAGCAAACACAAAAAAAACACGAAAACATACAACCAACACAACATAACTAACAAAAACAACAGCATAACAAACAAACCCAACAAAGATCAGAAAAACAAAAAACAACTCTTTAAAACAAACAAAACGAACAAAAAAAAAACTAAAAACCCAACCAAAACTTTACAACAAAAAAAACAACCAAAACACCAAAAAAGAAGACAAAAAAAAAACCAAAAAAAAAAAAACAAAAAAAAAACTAACCAACTTCGAACACCCACACGATAACTCCAACCTACACCACACTACTCACACACTCTCACACTCCACACACCAAACACACTCTACCCACAACACACAAGCCACACACACACACACACACATAAAACAAAAATAAACCAACACACAAACCCCAACCCCCCAACCTAAAAGAACCCCACAAACCAACTAAGTCCACCCCCAAATAGCCACAACGCCGAAACCACTACCATTCTCCCCCCACCCTAAACCATACCCCCACCAATCCCCCACCTCGGCCCATTAACCCATTTCTTCTCTCCCACTACAAAGCTCAACCAATCTTAGATACCAACCACACATACGTATACATATCTATCTATATCATTACACCCATCAACTTGCAAACGCTCACAAAAATCAAACAATCAATTCCCTTGTACATAAACAAAGGAAACGCAATGAACACTACACATATTCCCCTCATTATACATCTCATTGCGATGATCACACTCAATAGATTGATTACCCATACCACAACAACACATCAAAACACATAGAATCACATAAAACCATACTTAGCAATAGACACATACGTCACCACTAACCGTTTGACAAACCTGCTCAAGTCATGGTAGTCACCTTATCCTCCCCTCCTAAGATGAAATCTCAGTCCCGAGATTTAACTAGCCAATAGTAAATCGTGCACGATCAACAACAACTGAGGAAACTAAGCCTTGTCATATAATCCTCCCAGCGTTCCCAAGTAAACTCAGTCATGCTTAAATTCCCAAACAACCTTTACTAACGAAATCTTAACTAACGCTTGTAAACTCATTAACTTTTCACGATTCAAAATCTTTACAGGCTCCTCACAAAATGAAGGTTTGTCAACCATTATCCATCTAATGGCACATCAAATAGCATCTGCCAAAACATATTCTTCAAATTTGACACTAAAACATGAAACGAATAATGTACCCTATTTAATTCCTCTGCCGTTTCATCGAAAAGGCCACCAGATCGATCCTTTACAAGAATCTCAATGGTCCTAACGTATCTTGATGGTGCCTAACTTTCCTTTTTTCCCAAAACGAATTACACCTTTCCAAGTGATACTTTCAAACATCACTCGATCTCCTACTTCGAATTCCAATGGTTTGCGTCTATTGTCAGCATAGCTCTTTTGACGATCCCTCTCCGCTTTGAGCTTCTCCTTTATCAACACAACTTTATCAGTCGTTTCTTGAACCAACTCAGGTCCAATCAAACTACTTTCCCCAATCTCGGCCTATAGAACTGCCGACCAACACCTCCTTCCGAAAAGGTTCAAAAACGGAGCACATCTTATTACTCGAATGATAGCTATTATTGTAAGAAAACTCAGCCAATGGTAGATGCACATCCCAGCTACCACCAAAATCAATTACATACGCCCTCAACATATCCTCTAGGGTCTGAATCGTACGCTCACTTTGTCCATCCGTTTGGGGATGATAACCCGTACTCATATCCAACATTGTCCCTAATGCTTTTTGCACAGTCTGCCAGCAACGCGACGTAAATCGTCCATCTCTATCCAAAATAATCGACACAGGAACTCCATGTCTCGCGACTATTTCATCGACATAGATCTTTGCCAATTTCTCACAACTATACGTCCCTTCTCTTATAGCAAGGAAATGAGTAACTTAGTCAGTCAATCGGACTAATAACCCAAAACTGTGGCGTTTGTGGCCCACTTTTGACCTAGGTAAATTAGTGATAAAATCCAATAGTGATCTTTATCTACTTCAATTCAGTATCTCAGTTGTTGCAGTAAACCCAAAAGGCCTTTGATGCCAGCCTTTAACCTATTGCACATGTCAAACACTTACTAACATAAGTAGCAATATTTCTCTTCATTCCCGGCCACCAATACATATCTCAAAGATCATAGTACATCTTATCATCTCCTGGATGCACAGAGTACTTAGACTTATGAGCTTCGTCCATAACTACTATTCTCATACATCCTGCAAATGGAACCCATATACGGTCCATAAAATACAAGCTCTCGCCCTTCTTCTTTTCCATTTGCTAATCTAAATCCATTGCAGATTTCATAAGTAATTCTTTTGCCTAACCCTCACTTTGGGCTACTTGTATCCTTTCTCTCATTCCAATTTGAACTGTCATTGCCATGGCCCTTACACGTCTAGGTTTCAACTGCTCCTTCCTACTAAGTGCATCAGCCACAACATTTGCCTTACCAGGATGGTAACGAATCTTGCACTCATAATCACTAAACAATTCAATCCATCTCCTCTGTTGCATATTCATCTCTTCTATCAAAAATGTGTTGAAAGCGTGATTGTGAACCGATAGATAACAACTTATACCATACATATAAAGTCCCTCCAAGTCTTAAGACAAACGACAACAGCACCTAATTCAAATCATATGCGTCGTATAATTCCTACGTCATGAGTTTTTTTAGTTGCCTCGATCATAAGAAATCACTTTAGCCTCTAGCATGAGTACACGACACCTAATCCTTGGTTTGATGACAATCACAATAAACGACGAAATTCTTCCACTCCATCAGGTAGCACAATGATTGGTGCGTCACACAAGTTATTTCTTTAAAAAGTTTGAAAAAGCTTCTTCTTGCTCTACTCCCACACACATATACTTCTGATTCTTCCTGAGTTAAGCAGGTAAAGAAGTTTAGCAATTTTGAAAAATTTGCAATAAACCGTTGAATAAATAACCACTAATCCCAAAATGATCGAATCTCAGAAGGCGTCGTAGGGGTCATACTAATTATTTACTGCTTCCTATTTTGCATTGGGTCCACATGTATACCATTCTGTTAACAACATGACCAAGAAAGGGCACCTCCTTTGCAACCAAAATTCACAACGTGAGAACTTAGCGCAAACAACTTCTCCTATCCTTAACAATTCCAAACAACCAAACTCAAATTGAACTTTAGTGTCCTTTCTTCTTCTTAGAGTAAATAAGATGTCATCGATGAACACAATAACAAACTTATCTAAGTACGGTTTACAAACCCTATTCATCAGGTCCATAAAAACTGCAGGTGCATTGGTTAGCCCAAAAGGCATAACCGTAAACTCAAAATGTCCGTATCGTGTTCCAATAATGCCGCTTAAGGTGTGTCCCCTTCATGCACAGCGTAGTTGATGATAACCTTTCCGAAGGTCCTATCCTTTGGAGAAAAAATTGCGATCCTGATTTAGTTGGTCAAACAAAATCATCGAATCCTAGAAGAGGATATCGAATTCTTAACCGAGTCAACGGTTGTTCACTCTCTATAGTTCGATACACATACCGAAGCAACCATCCATCTTTTATAACAAATAATAACTTACTCTGACTGCGCTACCCCCCCATGGGAATGACTAGGTCGTATGAAACCCTTGTCTTGCAAACTCTTGCAGCCTGCCAGACAATTCTTGCATCTCTGAAAGGAGCTAAACGAAATATAGAACTTCGCAAATTGAGGCGTCGCTCCATGGAACTAGATCAATACTAAACACCACTTGTCTTGCCGGAGGCAAGCCTGACAAAACTTCTGGGAAATACATCTTCAAATTCACAATACCACAAAGATAAATCGCTTAAACCTCTACCTCGTTATCATCCTCCTTTGCCTCTTCCATGCTTTGGATAATCTCCTACAACCCGTTCTTCATGTACCCTAAGGATCCTACCATCCTCCATGGGTATTTCTACTACCTTCTTATGACATACTATCACAGCCTTATGTTGGGACAACCAATCCATTCCCACAATCACATCAAAGCTTCCATGACCCAAAGGTATCAAGTTTATGCTAAATAGGGAACCTCCTAGTTCTAGTTTGTAGTTAACGGATAATTCTAATCCACCCCCCCTTCTCCTTTCTTATCCATTAGCTAACTTCTATTACATAACCAGGGTTCACTATGTTAGGCTCACATTACAGTATTGGGCGCAAATTCAATAGATATGAAAACTAAAATCGGCGCCATAATCAAATAAATGAGTAACAAAACAAAGTGATCATACAGAGAGAGACGAACCTGTTTACAACTTTAGGATCCTAGGACCGCTTCCATTGCATTCACATTCACAGTAGAAGCTCTTTCCTCAAACTTGATTTCCATTGCTTAGAGTTTTGTGGCTGCCCTCCAAAGACCATAATATCCAACTTTGTCCAGGTACTTGATTCAAACTTGGGACAATATTGCAGAAAATATCTGGGCTAAGCCACACTCATCAGCAACACACTTGAATTTGTTACTCATCTCACACAAGCATTAACACGGAGCTTACTTGCTTAACTGTGCCCGACAACCCTAGCAAAATGAACCCAGTTTCTAAGAACAATTAAAGCACAATCTGCAGAGATCCATTACTTGGGTGATGAGTAAAAGCACTTTTGGAGTTTGTTTTTTATAAAAACACTAGGATTTGAGTTCCCGACTTCATTTCTAGTAGGAAGTTGTTTGCAAAATCCACTTCCCACGTCTTTGCTTCTTGATGTCTTTCAAGATCCCTCCCAGTCTATACTAGCTCCTACCCTCCACTCCATTTCTCTTAACACTAACTTTGTCCACGTACCAACACTGACTGCTTTTCGTCAGTAAGCATTCCACCCTCAATATTGCAGTCTGAAATGGGTAGTTGGTTGGGTTGCCCCAAGCATGCCTCTAACTTAGGAGACAGTCCAGCTATGTACCTCTTAATACAGATACTCAGGTTAAACTCAAGTGTGACAAACTAGCCAACACATGAAATCTAATTGTGTGTAGAGCAAGCATGAATAGCTCCCAACACCACCCTCTGTGGATTCCAACACTCATTCTCATAACTTTTTCCATTTCATTACTTTGACAAAATTCATCAAACCATTAATGTTTAAAAAATCGATCCACGATGAGACCATTGCCAGCCACACGTCCTCTTGCTTGACATTGAGTGTTCCACCAAGTCAAAGCCTTATTTACTAGTGAGCTAGTAGCATATCTTACTTTTATGTTCTCGCACACCCAATTATTATCAATTACATTTCCCATGTTCCTCGATCCAACGAGTAAGTGCTATCGTAACACCTTACACCAACGTACTCCTTGTGATTGCAAGATTGGAATGTTCTTAAAGACGTCCATTTTCCCATCAATTATCCATTTCCAACCACCGTCCAGTACCATTATTAGCATTGGTTTCATAATTGTTAGCTACTTGAGAGTTGATGATGCATCTAGTTGCTGTGCATAAGAGTAGCAACAGTCGGGATGTTTGTGGTTGTTAGCTGCTGCCTTAATGACCACATTCTCGTTTAGATAGAGTCATTTTCTATGAAGAAATAAATTAAATAAAAATTATATACATTTTAGACTAAATAATACGGATCATGATTATTCTTCATACTATCGAATAACCCAATGCAATACATACACACATCAACAATAATCCATGTACTCCATACTTGCAATCCCCTGTGTCGTGGCGCATGTATAATTATGTTGGCCACCATAATTATAGATGCCCCCTTTTACAGTTGTACTCCCTCCTATGAAGATACTTCATACAAATAAATACACCACAAACACACCTGGAAAACAATTAAACCCAACAATTAACACAAAGAATAATTCTAATAATCACTTTTATTATCAATACCTAAAATCCAACATCGAAAATAACATTCCTAACATGGCTCCAAACGCCGAAAGAAAACAAAACAAGCTTAAAACATAACAACTACTTAGAACACCATGGGCAATGATAAGACGCACGGTCACGATCAGCTTCAGTTTGCCAGCACCACCAATGGCTTGCTAACTATGCAGTAGACTCAAGGATCCTGAATCCACTTTCATTTCTTCAACTTCATCCTCGTCCACATAATAACCATCTATTCAGTTACCATTCGAGCTGGGATAGACCCGTGGTGGCAAACTCATTCATGTGACTCTTTTGCTGAAGAGTGTGATGAATCCAAAATCCATACAGGTTGTTTATTTGCGTCTCCCTTAGTCTTATCCACTTAATCTTTCTTTAGACTTCGTAACCTTGAAATGTTCCTTGGAACTGACATGGTGATAGTGCCATCCGTGGCAAGTATCATTGTCTCAAACTCCAGATTGTTGTTCCCGTCACCTCCTTCAACTCATCGTTTCTTCCAACTCAAACACGTGCCACATACCAAATGGGAACTTCGAATCTCATCTGCGGTTACCCCGACCGCTTTGATTAATCCTCCCTACAACCCAGTTAGTAAAAGCACCGAGCACGATACTTTCTACGGATAGGAAGAGACATACTATAATAAACCACAAAAACATAGGCTATATCAGGACACGGATCTCAAAATAACAAAGAAAACTCAACTTATATATATATATATAAATAGTATATAGTATGAGGTACTTTATAAAACTTTGGGAAAATAAGCATAATTAGTATATACTTACACATAAGCCCTAAGTGCATCTATTATGGGACCCCTTAAGCTAGTAGTCTAGGGACAACCACCAGTTCGCTATAACCTTGGCTCTGATCAAACCAATTCTGTCACAGTGAGAATAACCCCGCCAAGCGAAACGCGAGGCGTAAACAAGAATGGATACATCACAAAAAACACAAAGCACGGTGGTCTCTATAGAGAATACTAAAATGAAAGCTAAAGTAAAGCAAAGATACATAGTGTCATAACAATACCCAAAAGCTAACCAAAAATCCAAAAGGCGTCTTTATTGATGAAACGAAAGTCCTCGCCAATAGAAAGACATGTAACAATAATTCAAATTCAATCAATGCAAAAATTCAAGACAAGAAATAAAAACTTCATGACATCCTATGGTCTCTTACAGCCACTTCCGTTAAATCTTATTTCCATCATGCCTTACCAGAACCTGATTCTTAAAACGTCAACACAACGGTTGGTGAGAGTCATAGGTTTATGACTCACATTAATAAACCTTTCAAAACAATTACTGCGATTATCAAAACAATATATGACAATTATACAAATTATGAACTTATGCTAACATGCAACCACATATTAGATAGGAACGTTACCCCCGATCCATTACAACAACTGGGTAGGAACGTTACCCCCGATCCCATTTCAACAACTAGGTAGGAACGTTACCCCCGATCCATTTTCAACAACTAGGTAGGAACGTTACCCCTGATCCATTTCAACAACTAGGTAGGAACGTTACCCCCGATCCTATATGTCACTTACGTACCTAAAAGTCTACCATCTGGAGCTTATACTTAGGCCTGGACCAACAATACTGTGTAGGCGTACCCCTCCGATCCTAAATCACTATTATAGAGTAGGAGCGATACGCCTTCAACCCCAAATCCATAACACTTACATGTCCAACATAAGAACATGCAAGTAAACCGACATTCAACAATGCATCAATAAGTCATATAGCCGTCACATAATGTCCACACAAAGCAAAACACAAAAAAATCATCAGACAGCAAATTCAGGGGAAACATTTAAAACACACAAGCAATTATTTCGATCCTATATACAACCAATGAAAAACAAGTGGGACTATGAAACTCACCTGATGCTACTTCCAAAAGAAACCAACAAAACTTCACAAAATGTTTCACGAACAATCTAAAACAATTATAAACACATTAATAGCTACAATCAATTAGGCTTCAACCCAATATGGATGTAAACCTTAACAATGGAATGGATACCTAGGATCGTATCATAGTCCCTATAATCAATTAAAACCTTTACACCACCAT
Source organism: Tanacetum coccineum (assembly GCA_026074375.1). Taxonomy (NCBI): domain Eukaryota; kingdom Viridiplantae; phylum Streptophyta; class Magnoliopsida; order Asterales; family Asteraceae; genus Tanacetum; species Tanacetum coccineum. Next base: position 92,858 of record BQNB010002400.1, on the reverse strand, counting down.
TCTTACATATTTCCATTATACGTAAATGCTACTTCTTAAACTTTCTGGTTTAAGCAGGAATTTTACTCTCACTTGCGCGCCCTAAAAAACGCACACTTAAACACTCCCATAATTCAAACAAAAATTAATCATGCTACATATATGTCCTATGAACCTCTCATAGCTCTCCCAAAGCCATTACCCCTTTACAAATACCCCTTAGAAATTCATTAATCCAAAGTGTTCAGAATTCGTCCAGAATCTGACCATCTAAAAGTATGACATTGATTAACCAACTTAGACCTTACTATGGAGTTAGCCAAAATTCAGGGAACACACACAACATATGAACTAACTTTCAGGTCACTTAGAGTCTCTAACTCAGAGTATAAGTATTTTTAGAAAAATAAAAACCAAAACTGAAATTCATCACTGTTTTACACACTGATTTTGTAATGACCATTTGACCCCCTTCCCGACCATAAAGAACTCATGAGGCTTAATTTTTTTGGGAAAGTAGACCTCTGAGGTTATCTCCAGTATGTTGTCAATTATTTATTTGATCTTTTAAATCGATTATGGCTCTACAAAGTCTGACAAAAAGTTCTGCAGTGAATTTTATACTAGTTCGGGTGATCTCAAGCCCTAATACAATGTACAAATCACTACTTTAATTAATCTAATGATAAAATAACTTATTATAATCCATAAATTTCTAGATATTACAAACCCTAATTTATAAAACTAAATTTAAACCCTAATCCATCATAACTAAGTTACTAGAATTAAAAACAAACTATAATTAAAAGATCGGATCGTACCTTAAAGTGAAACCCTAAAAAAATGTCTTCTCTCATCCTTCTCCTTATGGCCGGTCGAACTAGGGTATGGGGAGGGAAGGATTCCTGAATTAATATATAGGCCTCCTATAGAGTTTTTTAGTTTGAGTCTAAGTAGATTTTATAATTAGGATTAGGACTTTAATTCTTTTCTTTCTTTTTTTCTTCATTACCCTACTCGTCCGAATTAAATATATTTAATATACTATATATATATATATATATATATATATATAATATATATATATATATATATATATTATATATATAACTTAATTATATATTTTATAATAAAAACTTTAAGTTTTGTAAAAAAAAACCTTAATTTATTTGACTAAACCTTTTTGCATAAACGCAGTTTACTACCTTTCTAAAAATAACTTTTCATTTCCAACCTAACTTTCCAAAAATAGAAATTTTACATTTTCTTAATCTAACACTTAAAAGCTAAACCTATCTTAGATAACTAACACAAAATACGTATACGTATATATATACTTACACAATTAACTTGCAAACGCTCAATTATCAAAAATCATTTCCTTGTCATTAAAAATGAACGAAATGAACTCCACAAATTTTCCCATCATTTTAATCTCATTGAGATGATCACACTCAATAGATTGATTACCAATACCTCATAAACACATAAAAACACATAGAATCACATAAACCATACTTTGCAACAGACACATAAGTCAACACTAACGGTTTGACTAACCTGCTCAAGTCATGGTTGTCACAGGGGCAGCCCAAATTTGGCTTGAAAAAGAACCCCCTCGGTCGATTTTAACTTGGGATGATCTTGTTTCGAAATTCATCAACCAATTTTTCCCTCCCTCCAAGACGACAAATCTTCGTAACGAAATCACGAGGTTTCAACAAATATTTGACGAATCATTTTATGAAGCATGGGATCGATTTAATGATCTTCTTCGGGCAGGCCCGCATCATGGGTTTTTAGAATTGCATCAACTCGATACATTCTATAATGCCTTGAACTCGAATGATCAAAATTCATTGAACTCCGCCACGGGTGGTAACTTTCGGGATAAAATGCCTTGAGAATGCCTAAAAATCATCTAGAGCAAGTCCAAAGTTCGTCAATCACGAAGCAAGGCCATTGTTGCCAAAGTGAGTACGAGCTCTTCTACCCCCGCAGTTTCATCCGATGTTGCTGAACTTAAAGATATGGTTAGAGCATTGCTTCTTGATAAGAAAAACCAATCCCAAGCTTCCGCTACCGTAAAAGCGGTCGAGGAAAGTTGTGTAACTTGCGGTGCTGCTCATTCTCACCGAAATTGTCCCGCTACTGATGGCAACGTTTATCATGACAATATTCAAGAGTACGTGTCACAAGCCGCCACAGTTAACTACAACCAAGGGAATACCGGTTACCGACCTCCGATGATTGCAAATTAAGTTCGACCTCCCGGTTTTCCCCCCGTTCAAAACCAAGGAAATAATCAGAACCGGTACAACCAAAATCGGGGGAATAACTACAACGAGGGCCCAATTTCTCGACCCCCGATTAATCAACCACCAGCTTACCAAGCTCCGTCTTACCAGGATCCAGCTCCTCAGGCACATGGTGTATCAAAGGCTGATTTTAAAAGCTACGTCAAAGCTAACGATGCGGTGATGCAAAACATGCAAAGCCAAATGACCAATATAACGGACCTGCTCACCAAATTCCTGAATAGTAATACCGGTTCTACTTCGGGCTCGGGTTCTCTTCCTAGCAACACCATTGCTAACCCGAAAGGTGATGTGAAAACAATCACCACCCGAAGTGGTGTTTCCTATAATGGACCTCAAATTCCATCTTCGATTTCTTCTCTTCCTAAGGAGATGGAAAATGAACCCAAGGTGACAAAGGAAACGGTGCAACCAAGCACCGAAAACATCCAACCTCCGGTGGCCCAAACTAATGACCAAATTGGTGAGCCCGTTGTAGCCTCAAAGACTAAACCAACATTGCCTTATCCTTCAAGGGCCAACAAGAGCTCCCGTGAAAAGACGATCTCTCGAGCTTCAAAATTTATGGATGATTTTTCGGGGGAATTCCATTTCGAGCTAAGTTTCGCGGACGCTCTCATACACCATGCCCAAATTTGCACCAATGTTTAGAAACTCCTCAAATGACAAAGATAGATGATTGAGTTGGACCAGACATCCGGTGAATGAGAATTGCTCAGCGGTTTTCCTAAATAAGTTTACTTTTTTTTTTCCCAAAAAACTTGGAGACCCCGGTAGATTTCTTATACCGTATGATTTTCTAGAAATGAATGAATGCTTGGCCTTGGCCGATCTCGGTGCAAGCATCAACCTAATGCCTCTCTCCATTTAGAAAGAACTAAGTCTCCCAGCTTTGACCAAAACCCGAATGATACTTGAACTTGCCGACCGAACGATTTCTACTTCCAAACGGCATCGCGAAGTTGTTTCGTGAATGTTTCTAGGAACGTTCTTCTTTCCTGCAGATTTTGTGGTCGTTGAATTTTACGTTGCGATCTCGAGTTCCCCTAATCTTAGGGAGCCTTCGTGAGAAGACACGTGCCTTTGATAGATGTTCACGGTTGAATCAAAATGACCTTAGACACGATGACCAATCCGTGACTTCAAGTGGTGATACTAAGACTTTCTCCTACACAAATAATCATTGAATCGGTTAACCGAGTCAGATGTTATTGACATTGCTTGTGAAGTATATGTGCAAGAAGTACTTGATATTTCTGAAAGTGCAATCCCAATTCCTTCGGAGCTTACGATCCCCCCAATTCTCTCTCTCCATCTTTCACTCCCTTCGAGGAAGTGGACTTGTCTAATGGAAGAGATCGATGCATTCTTGAACTCGTTATTAATCCACCGGGTGTTGACGGCATCTATGATTCTGAGGGAGATACTGTTTACCTTGAGGAATTGTTAAGTGTGATCAATAGTGACCCAAATCTCCCTCCGTCACCAGTTTGTGAATTTATATGTGGCCTGAAAGAATTAAATATTTCATGTAAAGATCCTCCTGACTAGAACTCAAAAGACTTACCAATCCCATCTGAGTATGCTGTTTTGTGAGGGTTGAATGACATTACGTAATAATTGACTAAAAAACCTAAAAGTATGTGGATAAAATCGCCCTGAACATGGTTCTTAAGTCACTCTTACATGCCATAGCTTGAAGATTTCTTAATATTATATATGGGGTTGTTCACAGTTTTTGCACCCATAAGATTTGATGGAGGAAAAATGCCAACCCATAGTTCAAACATCAGAGAAGGGTTTACCCTAAAATCATGGGTTGATTAAGCAAGAAGTTATAACTTTTTGATTGTGGTTTATTTACCCTATCTCTGACAGTCCCTAGTGAGCCCGGTTCATTTGTGTAACTAAGAGGGGAGCCGCATTACCTGGTAAAAATGAAGAAATGAGTTACTACCCATAGATTAGGTAACGGTGGTGGTGAGTTCTGCATCGAACTACCGAAAACTCACTGATGAACACTCGTAAAGACATTTCCCATTACCATTTATGATAGATTCTTGATAAGATTAGCCGGGGTGTTGGACTTGGGTGGGAATGAGTTTCTATTGCTTTTTGGACTGATTCTCTGGCTATTTTTAGATCCTGAATTGACCAACTTGATCAAGAAAAGATACCTTCACCTGCACTTACGGGACTTTTGCCTATGTTCGCATGCCTTTGGGTTATGTAATGCACGGGCACATTCCAAAGGTGTATGGTTGCAATCTTTCATGATATGATTGAGAAAACCATAGAAGTCTTCATGGATGATTTCTCGGTTTTCGGTGATTCTTTCTCCTCTTGCCTTTCCTATTTAGACAAAATGCTCCAAAGGTGTGAAGACACCAATCTTGTGCTAAATTAGGAAAAGTGCCACTTTATGGTTAAGGAAGGCATAGTCCTTGGCCATAAGATTTCTAAGGACAGGGGATTAAGGTTGTTAAGGCGAAAGTTGATGTCCTTGCAATATTGCCTTTTTATCCCACTAACGTGAAGGGTATTCGAAGGCTTTCTAGGTCATGCAGCGTTTCTACCGATGATTTATTTAGATTTTTCCAAAATCGCCGGATTTGACCCACCTCCTTGAAAAAGAACTTCAGTTTATCTTCTAACGAATGCATCGAAGCATTTTGCAGACCCTTAGTTGAAGTTAACAGGCTCAAAACTCTAGTTGCCCCCTGATGGGACTTGGCTTTGGAAACATGTGCGATGCAAGTGATTTTGCTGTTGGGGCCGTCCTGGGGCAACGTAAGACCAAGCACTTCTAGCCGATACACTATGCAAGCAAAACCATGACCGAAGCTCAAGCACATTACACTACAACGGAAAAAGAATTACTTGTCGTAGTGTATGCTTTTGAGAAATTCCAGCCATATCTTGTCTTGTCCAAAAGCATAGTGTATACGGACCATTCGGATCTCAAGTACATGCTTGCTAAGCAGGATGCTAAGCCAAGATTGCTTCAGTGGACTTTGCTGCTCCAAGAATTTGATGTTGTCATCCGTGATAAAAAAGGAGCTGAAAATCTCGCCGCCGACCACCTTTCTAGGGGGGGGGGGGGGGGGGGGACTTGAAAAATCCCCTCAAAGTGAGCTCGAGAAAAAAGGAAATTACCTGAAACATTTCCTCTGAGACACTTGGATGGTTACCTTTCGTGTGATGATAATGAACCATGTTTGCGATTTTGCAAACTACCATGCGGGAAATTTTGTGATCAAAGGGATGTCGTCACAACAGAAAAGAAAGTTTTTTAAAGACGTCAAACACTACTTTTGGGACGACCCCTTCTTGTTTAAGATATGTGCGGATCAAGTGATCCGGCGGTGTGTGCACGGCAAGGAAGCTTTCGACATCCTCGAAGCTCTACAACAATGACCACGCGGGGGGTCATCATGGTGCAAATATCACTTGCCAAAAAGGTCTTTGATGGCCGGTTTCTTTTGGTACCCACGATTTACAAAGTTGCCCTCGACGTTGGTTAAAAAACTGCGGACTCGTGCCTACGTCAAGGAAAATTTCACAAACGTTGATGTGATGCCTTAAAAATTCCATCCAAGTTTGTGAAATCCTTTGACGTTTTGGGGCCATGGACTCATGGGGGGCGTCCCGTCTTCAAGAGGGAACAAATATATACTCGTGGCTATCGATTACTTATCGAAATGGGTTGAAGCAAAAGCGTTCCCTACCAATGACGCTCGAGTTGTTTGCAAATTTCTCAAATCTCTCTTCGCCAGATTCGGTGCTCCTCGTGCCATCATCAGTGATCGTGGAACACATTTTTGCAATGACCAGTTTGCTAAGGTCATGCTTAAATACGGAGTCACTTCTATGTTCTCTACCGCATATCACCACTGATAAGTAGGAGGTTGAGGTATCAAATCGTGGTTTTAAAAAGGAATTCTTAAAAGGACAGTAGACAAAATCGTTCATCATGGTCGGACAACTGGCTGCACGGCTTATGGGCTCAGTAAAAACGCTAACAAAACTCTCATCGGGTGTAATTCGTAACAAGCTTGTATATGGAAAGCATGTTCATTGCCGATTGAGTTGGTGCACATTCTATGGCCCTTAAAACATGTACCTTTGATCTCATAGATCGCGGGAGATCTTCACAAAGTGCAACTTAATGAATTAAAATGAAACTGCGTGATCAAGCCTATCGAAATTCTTTGATGTACAAAGAGAAATAAGAGGATTCATGACGCCAAAGATCAAAAAACGCGTTTTCAACTCTTATATATTAGTCGGTGCATAAGTCATTAACGTATCCCGTTGTCCCTCCATATCTTCTCTCCACCAGGACTGAAGATACCATTTTTGATCCCGGCATCTCAATTTATCATTCTTTTATGCCGGATGTATCTCATTGGAGTGGAAATTTCATGAAATTCAATGTTTATCCAAACCGCTTGAATGAAAGTCCGATGACGATTTTATCTTCTACTTGCTTTGTTTTGTGTGAGGAGGCTCGCCTCTTCCATTACCCGTGTTTCGTGTTTGTGTTGAATGTCCACGATTTCTCGGATTGTGAAGACTCTCATGCTCGCAGTTTTACCCTTCATCCACAAGAGTTTCACATCCTCAGCTTCATTTTGGGAATCCAATATCCAAATCTAATCGACTAACGTTTTATCTTTTGGCACACTTAACAAACGGCCTTAGATTTACGTAGGTACCCCTTTTAAAACATCGAGGACGATGTTTAGTTCTAGTATGGGGGGAATCTTCGATTTGATTTTGCCTGCAGCCGTTGTCGTCACGTAATCCCGTTTTTACCACCAAAATTTTGCAAAAATACCAAAAAAATTTAAAAATTTAAAAATTTTCAAAAAAATAAAATAAGTGTTTTGTCACAGTTTTGACTTTCCTAATGGGTAGAATGAGAATAAATTTTGACTTGGTCGAGCGTGTTGAGCTCTTAGCTTGTTCCTTAACTTTTAGACTAAGCGTTCGCGGACTTTAAAATTCGTGGAGAACGAAAAATGATAGTGTTATTTACAAGTAGGATGCTAAACAAGGATTATTTGGAAATCTTAAAAGCTTATAAGTGTAACTTGTCGCTTTTTCTCCCAGAAGCTCTTAACCTGACTAATAAATGTGCTTAATTTTGCTTTAGCTTTAAACCGACATTTTCTAAAAAGAAGCTCTTTCGAAAACGAAAATATTCATCTTAGTTCAACTGTATACTTTAGTTTCTAAAACGAAATTTTCTCTATTACGGAAAATATGTTCAAAAAAAATGAAAAAAAATGAAAAAAATGAAAATGAATGATGAAAAATATAAACTGTGGGCTGATAAAGGTTTACTGCATTTTGCCGGCTCACAACCAATGTTGCAGTCTTCAAAACAATTTCTGCATCTTGCCTGCTCACAACCGATGTATGCATAGATCTTCAAAACAAAGCCCATAGTGAGATAATAAATGCCAAAGTGCATTCTTAAGCACTATACAATAAGAAATTCCCGTCATTTACTTCCATCTCGTCGTAGGCGTAGCCGATTTGAAGTCTTCAAATAAGCGGGGACCGGTCAGACTAAGTCACTACATCTTGTCGGAGGCGTGGCCGATGTTGTAGTCATGTAAATGATGACGGTATTATAGTATAGCAATATATGACTAATAAGGAAAATTTAATGGTTAAGATTTCTTTTTCTAAACTCAAGTATAATTTTGAACTAAGAATAACTTGCTTTAAGACTTCAAAAGTTGTTGGTTGTCGTTGGTAGATTATTTCTAGAAATAATCGCACCAATGAGATCATTAAATTTTTGATGTTTGAGTACATTGAGTAGTATTGTATTATTAAGCGGTAATCTAAGAAATTCGGCCTAAAATGGTGGAGCTATCCCGCTATTACATATGCGAACATTTCTCCTGTGGGGTTCTCAACCTGAATAACCTAAGTCGAACTCTGCGGGATCTATCGAGAATAAGCTGGCTGTTTGTTTTGATCTAGTCTTTTGCCCCAGAATTCTTCTAGAAATAATCGTATGCACATAAATTGTACTAACTTTCTAAAACTGTCTATCTAAATATAACTTAAAATTAAGACACAATCGACTCTAACTGAATAATTGTATGGGAGCAAAAAGAGACAAGTCAGTAGTTATATATGTAGCATCTTTACATGTACTCAGCTGTGATTTCGTTTTAACTCTTAGCTTGGACTAGTGAAAAAACCGGGACGATGAATTTATCCGTCATGACATCCATAGATTATTCAATGGGCGCTTCATTCTATGATCCACAGTGTTGAAAAATAACGAAGTCAAACATGGTAAATGAGAAAAGAAAAAGGAAAAGTCCAAAAAATTAGGGAAGATAGTGTTAAATATAAAAAAATAGAGAAAACGGACTTGTCGAAGCTATTGATCCTTATTTCCCTTGCCGAACCCAGCTACTTATCGAGGTTATTAGTCAGGGGATTTATGATTCCTTTGTTTTCTCAATGTTACTTCATAACATTGCGTGAGGAACATGGCTAATATCTTAGTATGAGGTGGATTTTGGTATGTGCTTTATACACATATCATTTTCCATCAAAAACGGAACTTAAATGACTAAAAACGTACCAAAAATACATTGTATTTGTATGTTTTGCATTTGTATTAAAGTGCAGGAAACGGATATTCAAGAAAAGGACAAAAACAAAGCTTAAAACGACAAAACCGAGCACGAGAATGAAAAGAGCGTGAAAAGAAGTGAAAGTCAAAGCCAAAGTCAACCCCACAGAGTCAAAACAGTCAAAGTCGAAATACAACTTCAAGGACTGAAGTTGTCAAGTCATCAAACTTGAATCACAAGGACTTAAAGTGCAAAAAATGGTATCTATAACTTCAAGGGCCAAATCTGCCAAACCCTAAAGTTATAGATCACAAGGACTCATTTTGCAATAACTCTTATAAGAGTGAGGGGTGCATTTCTGTCAAAACCCTCAAAGCTTATACACCGAGCAAGGACTAGTGTTGCAAAGTACTTATATCTTTGAGGACCAATGTTGCATCTCCAAACCCTTCCCCTGTTAATACTCAAATCGTTTTTCCCGCCAATAAACGCAAGAACCACTCACGGGCTTTCTTCCCCATCTTTACCCTGCAACCCTAAAATTACCCATTGGGTAATAACCTCTCCCACTCCCCACTAAAATCTTTGTCACATGTTGCCTTGCCATGTTGGCAATCCTATTTTTTTACAAGATTAATCCAACGTCGGGAATGAAACCAAGAAAGCACAAGTGATATCAATGGCTAAGATTGAAGATTCAAGCCTCTCACACAAGAAGCACAGCTTCATTTTGTCTTAGCAAAGAAACACACCAAGAAAGAAGTGAAGAGACCAAAGGAAGACCTAGAAAGTTTATGTATAAATAGGTCTTATTGTAAGCCTTGAAAGGCATCGAATTTTAAGTCATTTTTCTATTTTTTTTACTTTAAAACTTTTAATTTTAATCATGTACTATTTTTCTCTAATTTAATGAAGTTTGAGGTATTTATGTTAAACAACACTTGTCCTCAAGTTATTATAATCTAACAGCATTATTTAAGCTCTTTTGTAACCTGTACAATCCATTTTCAGAAAATCATAAAGATGTGTTAAGAAAATCACAAAAATAAGTTCACCCTTAAATTACCTCAGCTAAATCATGGAAGATAAGCTTGTAATGGAAGAGCTTATAGACCCACTAGCTTGTCTTTTGACAAGCGAAAGCTTTGTATACTGTCCTTATTTCCTGTTTAAGCAGTGTTAAGTAAAAGTTATCTCTTTTTCAATTTTTGCAAAATCACTGGTAGCTTTGCGTTTAATATTGCTTTATTTCTGTCTTTTCTGCTTATTAGTAGCATATTATACCTAATAAGTGTTAGTTATTGCTTTTGAAATCTTTGTTCTACTGTGTTCTTTAAATCTGTCATTTATAGCTAAAATCTGTCATTTGCTTATTGAGCTTATTTGAGTGCTTAATCTCTGTTGAAAAGTGTTCATTAATGCTTAACATGTTCATATAATCATCTGTTTTTTAAAACCCCTAGCTTAAAACTCTTGAAAACAGTCTTAAAATGGTTTTGAACTTCTTAAAGGGGTGTTTGGGTTAAGACCCAAAGTGGGTCATTTTGGTGTCAAAACACTTGGGTCATTTTGCCGATTGCAAAACCATCTTTAGTTAGTATAAATAGTTTCTATAGGTTAGAGAGTTTCAAATTTAGTTTTAAGTTTTTATAAACCACCCTTTGAATCTTGTAGGTTGACAGAATCCAACTCAAAGGGCTTTGTTGGATAAGCTTGTTAAAAACAGCTTTTGAGTCCTTTTTGTATCCATTAGGTGTCTAATTGGATAGTCCAAAGTTCTTTGGTGGTTAACTAATTTTCATTCAAACCTTCAAACTCTTGAGTCAAGTTCTTCATTGTTTAAAAGTAGCTTTTAATCTCAATATTTTTAGTTTGGTAAAAATATTTTTTTAGCTTTTGAATCTTTTGAGAACAAGTCTCATTAGGGCCTAGTCTCAATCTGTTTTCGCTTATTCTCTATTTGAAGCTTCTTTTTGTGGCTTATCTCAAGAGCTACAATTAGCCCTTTGAGTCTGCCATAATCCCCAAAAAGGGTGCCCTGGTGCAAAGGGCCATTCTCTCAGCCCTTTTAAACTGCTTATTTGCTTTCCATTTTCATAGTTTTTATCTTTTTGAGAAAGCTCTTAAGCTGAGCTTTAAGTTTGTTCCAGCTCAGCCATGAAACCCACTGATAAAGGCTAAAAATAAGCCCAAGGTGGCCCTCAAGCTTTTAGTAACCTGTAGTTTTGAGACAACTAGGCTTATTTGCTTATTTGGGCTTTTCTGTCTGTTTTGTTTGCTTAATTTAGGTCATGTATGCTTATTAGGATAGTCTAAGTCCTTTTGTTTGCTTATTTCAAACTGCATTGTGCTTATTTGTTCTTATTCAGCTAGCAATACTAAGATTTCAACTAGCAGTACTAACTCTTAAAGTTTAGTTACTCAGAGCTGAGTTCATAAGCCCATTACTGGTTTTATTAGGTGGTTCTTAATTGATCTCTATTGTCTTATTTATGCTTATTGTGTGTAATTTTGTATATGTGATTGCTTATTTCCTATTTGTTTTGCTTAATCTGTTAAAAAATCCAAAAGAAAAAGCCCCTTTGTGCCTCTTGTTTACTTTAGCAATCTGTCTGTCAAAGCCTTTTCTATTGGTCTTTTCATTGCTTATTTTTAGTTCAAATTACTTATTGATTATTGATTTATATAGACTTTAGGATAAGCTTTCAGGTTTTGTAATCCAAAAAGCCTCAATTTTCTGTCTAAGGGCTTAAAATCAAGCCCAAAGTGGCTTGTTTGTCTGTTTTGTATGCAAGTTTATGTCAGATAGCTTATTTGAATCTCTTAGCTTATTTTTCATTCCCTTGGGCTTATTTAGGTCTGCAATTGGCTTATTAGGTGTAAGTAAGTCTAAATTAGTTGCTTATTTGTTCTTGTGTAGCTTATTCAGTCCAATAAGCTCAACAACTTAGCTTATTTTCTTAAGAACCTTGTGTTACTGTCTGTTTGGTTTTGCTTATTTCAGGGCTTATTTGTGGTTAACAAAAAAGGTGTTTTTGTAAAAGTTGGTTAATTTTAGCTTATTTACAAGTCCTAAAAGAAAATTTTTGAAAATAAAATAAAAGGGGAAGGTGGAAATCTCAGGTGAGCATTGGCCGAACCAGAGACCTTCAACTCCTCAACCCTTTAATACACACACTCTACCGCGTGTGCTACCATAGCACATCCGTAGATGGTAGATTTATTTAAACATAAGGGCATTTTGCCCCTTTTAAGCCGCAATAAGCTGTTTTGATTTTTAACTACTTATTAGGATATACTGTTGGTGACACTTATTTTTTCCTAGGCATATTAGACACAACTAATTATCCCTAATTTTTCATAATTTTTAAAAATAGTTTAGTATAGTTTTTAGATTTAATTATTCATTTAAAACTTAAAAATTCATAAAAATAAAATATTAATCAGAATATAAAAAAAAATTCAAAATTTTCTTTTATTACATGATTCTAGGAAAAATATATAGTGTTTTCATAAGGCATTTTTGCAAGTTTTCATTTTTTAAAAGAAAGGGATTCGATCCTCGTTCTCGTTTTTCTCGTTTAGCTCAAATCCACCTCTGTTTTTGTTTCTAAGGTTTTTTTTATCTTCCAAATTTAGTCATTTTTAGCTCTTTAAGAAAAAATTTACAATTAGGGTTAAATTAGATAATTTAGGTTTTTAATGCTCACGTTTTTACTCACCGTTTTAGGATTTAAGTAAATTGCTTTCGTTTTATGGTTTCTTTTGCCTTGATTTAGCTTTTTACTTTAGTAATATAAAATCTATACATAATCCTTGTCATATTCAAACATCGATTATCAATTCGTCATCCTATTCACATGCACACATCGTTGGGACATAACGACCTGGAAAATCAAACTTCCGTTACCATAAATATTTTATTTTGGCAAATTCTTAAACCAATCCTTGGCTAAAGTATTTTGTTGATTGTTTGCCATAAACTTATATATATATACGATCTGCACCGATCAAGGGCAGTAAACTTTAACAGCACCACATTTATATCATTATTATTACCTCATATTATTTTTATGCAACATATAAATTATACGCGGTTGTAATTGTAAAATTTTCTTTTAGAAAATTTAAGTATATAAGCTGACTAAAATAAATAAATAATGTTATCGACAACATTAGTAAACTTCAAAATCAAAATTGTTGATTTAAGTTTAATTTTCGAAAATAGCACGTATTATTAGTCCGGTAAGAATGCTTCAGGGAGAAAAAGCCAAAAATTACACTATGAGCTCTTTAAGATTACCAACTAATCCTGTTTAGCAACCAACACATGAATAACTCTATCATTTTTCTCGTTCTTCTCAAAATAAAATCTTTAATAAAAAGATCCGCGAAATGCTATGTCAAAAAACTAGCTTTGCAAAAGCTAACGTTATAAAGGTTAAGGGGACAAAGCTAAGAGCTCATCACTCTCTGATCCGAGTCAAAATTTATTTCTTATTCAACCCAGCAGCAAAGCAAAAATTGTGACAAAACATTATTTATTTTGGAATTTTTTAATTTTTGCATAAAATTACAATATAAAATATATAAAAATAAATATATAGAATATATAAAAATATAATAAAATAAGTAAAAGATCGAAGACCGGATGATTGGAGGATTGAAAACAAGCATGGGTCTTCATGATCTTAAAGAATCCTGCAAAAACAATACCACATACCATAGAAAGAAGCACGCCCCCACACTTGGGCTATAAAATCACACACTCACTTATTAATCAAGAAAATAGAAAGAAGAAAAGACATGGTTTGCCTCCCGAGAAGCGCTTATTTTTGTTCACCGACTCTTGAGCCTAACTCGATCCCCCATACTTAAGCTGGTCAATGGGGATAGAAATTGAGATATGGAACATCCAAGAGAGGGATGTCCCCTCTATAAATCATCATCGGGCTTTTATAAAAATTAGAAGTGATTTCGCCCCGATGAGATAAGAGAGGAGAAATGAGAATACCAAGATTGAACACTTTATCCTCGTTTTCGGATGAAAACGGAAGCAAAGTGTCAAACACTGGAGAAAGAGGATCACGGATGAATGAGATAGAAAATTCATCCCGTGATAAAAGTCTCTTGGATTGGACTTCAATGAATATCCCCGGATCGAAAATCTTATTTCCGGATCCGAGGGAATCATGGGAAGGAGTGAAGTCCAAATCCGGATTTAGGGTGGGTAGGGTGGGCAAAATATTAGGCATAAGAACATAGTGTTCAGAAATACCATTCACCACTTTGGTTGTCAAAACACCCGTATCGGGCTCAAAATCAAAAAAAAACCTTAACATCCGGTGGTTTCGGAGGAGGACGAGGAGATGACGGATCATTAAAATGATCAAGGTTAGATGACTCATTTTCAGGAAGTGAAGGGGAATCATTGCTAAGTAATTCTTCAAGGAAAAGGATATCCCCTTCAGAGTCATAGTCATCATTCTCAATGCCCGGTGGCATCGAGTCATCCAGAGTAAGAAATAAATCGATATCCTCCATAAGAGAGTCACTATCCTCAACGGAGATAGGAGGAGGAGAGAAAGAATCGATTATAGCATCAGAATTTTCAGAATTAAATTCTTTCGGAGGTCGAGGAGATAAATTATCATACAACAATCTCTCAACAAGACGAATGTCTTCCTCAGGATCAAAGTCGGCTTCATTAATTCCTGGTGGAATTAAATCAATATGAGCGAGTTCACCGGAGAACTGCTCGAGAAGAGAATCAATCTTAGGAGAAGAAATGATCGAAGCATCAATCTTATCAGAAATGATTTCTTCATCAAAAAGAGGGTTCGAATAAATTTCCTTCGGAACGTCCTCATCAGAAAATGACTTGTCGTCACTAGAGGAAAAATCGTCGTTAGCATCAAAGAGAGGATTAGAGAAAGTTGTAGAATTATCACAAAAGGGCACATCACACTCACTTTCGATATCGGAAAAATCCTCGGACTCACTTGGGATTGGGACAAGGTTCTCAACACTAGACTTTATTAATTCGTCCGATTCCGTTTCCGGAATAGTGCTAAGATGCTCGTCCCCCATACTTAGAGAGTCATCGGGCTCCTCGGGTGTGATTGCAACACACAGAGGAAGTTCAGAAATAATATCTCTCACGGGAATAGAACTTTCCTCGTCATCGTCATCATCGAAGTAGAAGGCAGGACGATTCCAACTCGGACTATTAATATACTCTGCCAGCTCCTCACTTATATTTTGCACATCTTCAAGAAGTTTACGAATCAATTCTTGTATATCTTCTGGAGAATGTTGCTTTTCTCTATGCTTAATTTCGAAAAATTTCTCCCAAGCTAGCAATAAAACCTTTGGCGTTTCTCTAAAAGATATACGATTAAATTTCTTTAAAAAGGTTTCTATAGAAATCATTAAGTCTTCTTTAGCTTGCAAAATTTCCACACTTGTTTCTTGAGGATGTTGATGAATGACGGGAGACTGCGGGGGTTGACATTGGTCAAAACCGAAAGAATTAGAATTATAGAAATTTTGGTTCAACGGTTGACACTGAAAGGTCTCATGAGGACCCCCGCAGTTCTCACAACAAATATATTGTTGTGGCTGACTCGGAGAATAATGTGGAGGTTGGTTAAAACCAAAGTCTTGATTGTAACAGGGACCCTGATCAAAGACGGGTGTGTTCCCCGTTTGACAATCAAAACAGGGATGGGAGTTCCCTCCACAAAATTCACACGAGTATGTCTAGTATTGGTGTTGTGGGGGCTGGTTGAAATAATCGTTTGTCTCATAATAAGGATAGGGATTTTGGTCATAGACAAACCCGTTTCTCGACTCTATCACGCTACAACCGGGGCAATTTCCACCATTATGAGGACCCTCACAAAAAGAACAACCATAATGGTTAAACGAAGACATGATGAAGAATTAAACAAATAAGAGGGTCGATAAAATAAGAATTAAATGAAATAAATTTTTAGATTTTTATAAAGATAATAATAATAGAAATAAAAATATTTTTTGTTTTTTTTTTAATATTTATAAAGAGAAAAGGAAAAATAAAAATAAAATAAGAAGAAAAATATTTTTGGATTTATATATATATATATATATATATATATATATATATGTATATTAATAAATACGAATATAAACTTTTCGAAGAAAGGAACTTCAAGGCACTAACCTCAAACACCACGTGTAGATCGTACACCTCTCTCCGGCAGTGGCGCCAAAAACTGATTCGAGTAAAGATATATATAATATATATATTATACCAAATAGTAATAATATAGAAAGTAGCCCGTTTGATATAAAAATTGCTTGAGGACAAGTAATAGTTAATCTCCCGGATGTCGTGTCCCGACAAGAGATGAATTTAAAATTCACGAGAATGTTTCGTTTGATGCTTGAATGACAAATATTTTGGTTTTGGTTTGGAACTAAATATAAAACAATACTAAACTAGATTATACTAATTAACAAATAGGCAAAACAATTAAATGAAAAAAACTATATAAAAAGATATGATTGCTAAGTGATGTGAAAAGTTCATTAAGTGCGAATTAAGGTCTATTAATGAATTGATTTCCTTTGAAAAGATAATTATCTCACAATGTTGGTTTATTTTGACAAAAATCTCTCAAAAAGATATTAATTACTAGATGTGTAGTTTGATTATTTTTCCGTCTTTTGCCCTTCAAAATATTCAAATTACAAATCTAAATAATCGAAGATTATTAATTAATTTAACCATTTTTCAAATCCTTACTTAATTCCCAATTCACAATATCACTTAACAAACACTAATATAACTACTCACTAGCAACAATCATTCTAATAAGCATCAACATATTATAAAACTACAAATTATGCTACTTTATACTATTGATTAAAAAGAGGGAAGAAGATTAGAACCGGAATGATGAAATCGATTCGAATAATACACCACCCGCTCTTATAAACTTAATTAAACTTTTAAAGTTTAAGATTTTATTAGTTTTAATTTCACTAATTAATCAATAAAGTTTTGAGCTTTATTAATTAATAAGCTAGGTAAAAACATAAAAAGCTTAGAACTTTAATAGTGAAACTAGTTTGTAAGAACCATAAGCTCATCGCCTAAGTGTAGAATAAGATCCATCAACAATAAAACAAACAAAGGTTAAGCTAAATGAATAAGCTATAAGCTAAAAGCTTTAAATCCGAAATATTAAGTATCTCGAATAAGAAAGGCTAAAAGCTACAAGATCTAGCAAAATAAGCTATGTAAAAGATTGAAATAAGCTAGATCTACTTTTCATAATTAAACTAAGAGATGACATAATCTAAAGAAATAAGCTACTATTAAAAAGCTACAAACTTTAAAATAGAAAATAAGCTAAAAACAATAGATTCAAATAAACTAAAAACTAGATTGTAAGCTCAAAGGTTGAAACTTTATAACTAAAACTAGTCTAATAAGCTATAAATAAGTACTTAAAAAGCTATAGAGCTAATAAGCATTTAAAAGGCTATAAACTAAAGGAACAATACTTTTGTAGCAAACTGTTTAAAAAAAATACGTTATCACCTGTAATAAATAAACTTACAATCGAAATATTCTATAAGAGTAAATTTCAATTATAAGCAATAAATGCAAAGTAAAGAGTTATGTCACTATTCAATCGCTACTCATTTATACTAATTTCGAAAAATTGATGTTTGCTTTTCAACACAGAAATAAAAGGAAAACAAATGTCATAAATGATTTAAAATAAATGGTGTGACGATTAGATTCCTAATTCAAAGCAAACAAAACTTGTTATTTATAAAGTGAAAGATTAAAGAGTTGATAAAAATTACGACGTTTACGAAATAAAAATTACAGATAAAAAAATAGGCGCCTCCAACAAATAAAGAACTCCCCTTGATAAGAATTTATAGCACTTGTCTTCTCTAAACCCTAAGCATCCAACAGATAAGATAATAGTTCTCGATCCTTCTTTGACACTTGTCTCCAATTTAAAAATAGCTCCAACAAAATGTGTGGCCCATGTTAAAATAGTTGTAATCTCAAAAATATCTGCTAGAGCTCACGTGATAAGCATGTGCTTGCCGCTGTCATTTTTTTTTCTTTTTTTTTGTTCTTTTCGCTGGTACCCACATACGACAAACAAATTTGAGATGAAACATACTATAATAAGGATTAGGCTGGGGCATTTATTTCTGGTGGGCTTAGTGGTGTTGTTATTGACTTTTAGCTTGGGCTCGGCTTGGGTTTTTTTTCTCGTGCTTTTCTTCGGGCTTTTTCCGAGTCTTCAATAATCTTTGATAAATGCTTTAAATCTTGTAAGTTTGCTCAAATGCCTTCGTCCTGGGCCGATGGACTTGTAATTTGATGCTCTTTCTAATGGCATGCTCGGAGGATTTTTTCAAATTCGTCTTGATCTCGAAAAACTCGTAAATGTCTTCAAATCATATCTGAAAGTCGTCGTTTTTGCTTCGTTTTTAATCTTGTGTACCTGCAAGACATAAAAACACAAACAAAACATATTTGCAATAATATTAAGCATATTTCATGTTTTTAGTCTAATTAATAGTGTTTTACGGGGTTATAAAGATGTGTGTTTTAGCACACATCAAAATTCCCCCACACTAAGCCATTGCTGGTCCCACACGCAATGTAAATAAAACACACCCGGAAATAAATAATTAAATCCCCTTTTAACTTATGACCTCTCACTATCAAACAAGAACAGAAAATGTCCATTAAAAGGTTCAAAAATCATTTATTTTTAAAGCGCCCCCGTTTTAACCACTTATTCATTAATAGATAAGAACTAAGATAAAACTTAATAATATTATTAAAAGGCTTAAAGAACGGGAGTTCGTCATCCTCGATTTTTCACGATCCCCAAACCAAGCTTAAACGAAATCATAGCCAAATATAAGATTAGATGCTAACATTACTCATAAATGCTAATTGTGTAAACGCAGCTACTTTTCGCTCCCTTATTCCTAAATCCTCTAAGGATTTTATTATTATTATTGGTGACAAATAAATTATGTCCTTATTAATATAAAGTAAACCCGGTTTAGACCATAATTAGTTTGAAATCCTTTCATAAAGAGATGATATGGTGAGAATAAGGTCCACATTAAGGTTCTAACTTCACATGATTTAGGGGTTATCCTTTTTATTTCATCCGCAACAACTCAACTACGAGTCCAGAGACAGAGGCTTTATTTAGATAACCCTGGAGTCGAAATTTGGCTTTATACTTATTATTATTGCAACATTATTAAACCTCGGTCCTTTAGAAGGCTGCAACATCGGTTGTGAGCCGGCAAGATGCAGCAAACATATTTTGACCTCGGTAATTTCCTCGACCTTTTAGAAGGCTGCAACATCGGTTGTGAGCCGGCAAGATGCAGCAAACTTTTATCAGTCTCGGATTATTATAACTATGTGCCTTATTTTAAAGGCTGCAACATCGGTTGTGAGCCGGCAAGATGCAGCAAACATATTTTGACCTCGGTAATTTCCTCGACCTTTTAGAAGGTTGTAACATCGGTTGTGAGCCGGCAAGATGCAACAAACTTTTATCAATCTCGGATTATTATTACTGTGTGCCTTATTTAGAAGACTACCACATCGGTTGTGAGCCGGCAAGAGGTAGTAAACTTTTATCAGCCCACAGTTTTTATTATTATTATTACCTCCACCCTTTAAATGACTGTCACATCGGTATGCGAGCCGACCATGATCCAGAAGTCTTATTTCGGCTTCGGTTTATTGTTATTATTATTATTATTATTATTATTATTATTATTATTATTATTATTATTATTATTATTAGCCAAATTTCAAGTCCTGTCTTTAAAACTTGTGAACTTATTTTTACACTAAATCAGACTTAGAAAACTTATAAATAACAAAAACAGATTAAACTTAAGGTTAAATAAGCACAACTAAGCAATTAGAACACAAAGATAAGCACTTAAAATAAGCAAACAAGATTAAGCAATTTTAAGCTAATAAATGACAGTTTTATATAAGAACATGAACAAAGAAGATTTAAACTATAAGCAAGCATAAACAAGCAATAAGCAACATATATAAGCATAAATAAGCAGTTCTAAACAGTAAATAAGCACTAGATAAGCAATAAGCAGATTTAAGCTAAAATGAGAAAAGGAAAAGAGTACATTGCCCTTTGTTCTAAACAAGGGCAAATAAGCTCTTAAGGGGCTAATCTACAAGCTCCAACTTATCATAGATAAGCTGGTAAAACCCATAAGCCTGTCCAATATTGGTTCATCATCCATAAAAGCTATTTTTGTGATTTTTTGTGGATTTTAAAGACAATAACTTTTAAATAAGCAAAGAATATAAGTAGTGCAAGATTTAAGAAAGCTAAAGCTTAGTGAAGCTTTAGGTAAGATCATAAGCTATTTTAATAGCTTAAAGCTTAAACAAATTATACAAAGATCATACATAGAATTCTTAATAATGCCTCAAACTTTCATTAAAACTTTAAAACGTTTACAAGACTTAAAAATAAATGACAACAATCTTAAAAAAGCGGTAAAATACAAGGAAAAAATAGCATCTCTTAAGTGAGCTTAATGGCTCTCTATTTATAGCTGAAAGGAGAAGGTTTTAGGTCTTGAGCTTGTGTTTCTTCTGTGAGGAGGAGTAAACTCTTCATCCTGGTCTTCAAATCTTTCTTTCTTTCCAAGCTTTGCATCATAGCCCTTAATTCTTTGTCTTGTAACTCTGTCCAATCAGAGAATAGAGGATTGCCAAGGTGGCTTGTCTTTTTCATGGAGAATAAGTTAAGGTGATTTGTCATTTCATGGGGGGAAAGGTTAAAAGGGTTTGTCTGGTAGCAGGGTACAAGTGACAGGGATGAAGGGTGAATAGTAGAATGGCAGGTAAATGGTTTTATTGTTTAATTTGTAACGGGTGTTAGGGGTAAAGTTAGGTGTAAGGACTAATGGTGTAAATGGTTTGGGACTAATAGTGTAACCCCTAGGGACTAACGGTGAAAGGGGATAAGGATAGAGGTGTAATTGATCTAATGGGATAATGGTTAAGTGTATTTGGGCTTTTGGATTGGGCCGGTTGTAATGGTTTTTGATTTGGACTTTATAAAGGCTTTTGATTTAATAGAAAAGCTTAATGGGCTGACTCGGTCTATTAACTTGGGTGCGGGTTGTCCTATTTAAGATGCACATGTCTTCGGCTTCATTTTTTATGCTCATTTCATTCCCGTGCTCGGTTTTGTCGATTTTGGCTTCATTTTTGTCCTTTAGTAAATATCTGTTACCTGCACAACACAAATAGCAAAACACACATATATTTGGAATTTTATGTCCGTTTTTGGTCATTTAGGCTCGTTTTTATAGGTAAAAGGTATGTGTAATTAAGCACATACCAGACAGCATAATCACTTGCATCGCATATGACTTTAAATGGTAATGACCAATCCGGCTTGATCATAATTAGGTCCTGCGTTAGTTCGCGTTTTAACTTATCAAAAGCTTGGATGCATTCTTCGAAGAAATTAATGGGTGCGTCTTTTACTAAGAGCCGAGTCATTGAGTGTACGACTTGTGATAAATCTTTTATAAATCTTTTGTTGAAACCAGCGTGTCCTTGAATGCTTCGGATAGCTTTTACGTTCCTAGGGTATGGTAATTTTAAGATTGCCTCGATTTTTGATTTATCGACCTAAAATCCTGCACTTGAGACCTTATGGCTGAGGACGATTCCTTCCTTAACCATGAAGTGGCACTTTTCCCAATTTAACACAAGGTTGGTCTCCTCACATCTTTTTAGCATCTTTTCAAGGTTCTTTAGGCAGTGGTCGAAGGAATTACCAAAGATAGAGAAATCGTCCCTAAATACCTCCATGTTATCTTCGATAAGTTCATAGAATATGGCTATCATACAGCGCTGAAAGGTTGCTGGGGCATTGCATAATTCGAAAGGCATTCGTTTGTATGCGAAGGTTCCGTAAGGACAGGTGAATGTGGCTTTCTCCTGATCCTCCAGAGCAATAGGAATCTGGAAATACCCTGAGAATCCGTCTAGGAAGCAGTAGTATTCGTGCCCTACTAGGCGTTCGAGCATCTGATCGATAAATAAAAGTGGAAAGTGGTCTTTCCGAGTTGCGTTATTCAATTTACTATAGTCGATACATACACGCCATCCAATGATCGTCCTTTGTGGGATGAGCTCATTTTTCCCATTCGTCAACTACGTTATTCCCTCCCTTCCTTTGGAACAACCTGGATAGGGACTCACCCAGGGGGCTGTCGAGATGGTAATTAATCCTGCGTCAAAGAGCTATATGAATTCCTTTTTCACTACTTCCTTGATGTTGTGGTTTACTCGTCTTTGAGGTTAGACACTTGGTTTGAACTCGTCTTCCATGAGAATTTTATGAGTACAGAAGGATGAGTCAATCCCTTTAATGTTTCCAATACTCCAGGCGATTGCTCCCTTGTGGTTCTTAAGAACCTCAAGAAGCCTGGCTTTCTTGATGGTGGATAATGCGGAGGAAATGACTACTGGGAGTTGGTGGTCCTGAGAAAGCGACTTAAAGGTGTTCGTGTAATTCCTTAGCTCGATTTGGGTGGTTCGATGCTGAAGGTTCAACCGTCCGGGCCTTCCACTCGAGTGTGCTCGACCGCTCTGCCCTAGGGTAGAAGGGAAACCTGCTGTGCACGTCGTTACAAATCTGCCTCGTCGTTCTACTTCAGCCATTGCCTAGTGAGCGTCCGTGTCCAACCCATGTTCTTGACCAGCTTAGTGGTGTGGTCGTGGCAAATACAAATCAATCGTCTCGGGAGTGTTGGATTTTAATGGAGTCCCAATGTTGAAGGTGACTGTAACATTTCACAGTTCTGTCATTTCGCCGACTCCAATTTGTTTATTAATTATTTATAAGGGGTTGTAGCGTCGCTTCTAAGTATTATCTCGTATATTAAATCACGTAAACAAAAAATCATCATCCAACGTAAACGGACACCCAAGCAGATTAAAGTTTACATCAAGCAAAGTGTTTTTATGATTAGTAAGAATATAATTTATAACCTGTCAGATTTATTTTTTATTGTTACGTAAACGCTTATGTTTCGCAATAAAATACATTTAGACATACCCGAGAAATACCTAGACTTATCTAGACTCAAACCAATACCCACTTTTATTCCCTAAACACAAAAATAAAATTGTACATTTTTTGCGTCAATAAGCCTATAGGGGCCGGTTATGATTAAATATAACACAAACATAGCAAACATTAGATACTTTAGATATTAACCACCGTAAGTACATAAAAGCTCATATATCTAAACATTGTCTAATCATTTTACCCAACTCCAATCCTAGCTCAATGGTGGTGGAAGGAGCAAAAAAATCACTTGACAACCCTTACAAACTGTAACCTTAACCATAGCATATACATAGTTAGTTTAAGATGAAGTTTAGTTAGTTTAAGGTCAGGAAAACGATAAACACTAGCACACTTTGCCTGTTTTTCTTTCATTTACCGACACAAGGACCATTGGGTAAATACACACAAAGCTGGCCAAATCTTAATACAACATCGGAGGAATTAAGGCAATGTACTGTAACAAATCTTATACACAAGTTGTATCTTTGTTTCCTCTCTCTTTAGCCAACCTCGTCCCCCACACATACTACCTAACAAATCTTTCATAATATCTGGTACATCCCAAATTCATTAATACTTGTACTTAAACAAGCTTGAACTTCCCTAAAAACCACCTAAGCATGTACTTAAACTACTACTCCTCTCTAGCAAAGGAGACATGGTTTTAGGAAGTGGTATAGAGATATTTTCTCTAAAAGAGGAAGACTCACAACTAAGATGTTTACAACGCACACATTTAACAACACTCTAGCAAAAATTATCTTTGTCTACCACAACCGAGACACAACTTGTACAAACACGACACCACAACTCACAAACAAAGGGTCTAAGGTATAGCCTAGTGATCTATAAGCTAGAGTTATACATTTAAGGGTTTGAAAACAAGGAGGATTCAGGTTTAAGCTAGGACTTTGCATACCATTCCGGTTTAGTACTACACCTTACGACACTACCCTTGTAAGAATCTAGGACCTTGTAAATGTCTTAAGGCTTGGTGGTCATACGAATTTGATGAGTTGCGGCAGGGTGCAGAAGAACTTATA
Source organism: Tanacetum coccineum (assembly GCA_026074375.1). NCBI lineage: Eukaryota > Viridiplantae > Streptophyta > Magnoliopsida > Asterales > Asteraceae > Tanacetum > Tanacetum coccineum. The sequence goes on along the minus strand of BQNB010002400.1, from coordinate 68,724 downwards.
TGTTGTTAACAAGGAAACATGGGTCGTGCCGACATGACGACACCCATTCCACGTCTTATAATATTTTACATATAATAACTTTGTGGTTGGGGAACCAAATCCATAAGGCACGTAACCAAGATCTTGTGTATAAGCATAGATGTTTAAACATGACATGCATACGTAAAATGTTTAGCTGAGAGGTTTGATAACTCGTTTGGAAATAGAAACACTTCAGTCCACGACTCAAAATACTGAACAACTCGTCTGGCTCAATCAAGGATGTGTAAAATTTAGTACATGCGAACTTAGGGTTGTTTGGGATATTGTCAAATAAGTTAGCAAGACCATAGCTGGGTCTTGTGTCCAACCCGAGCTCAAACAAACTCTACACGAATTTGTTAACTGCACTGATCGTTGGTATGATAGAGCTAAGTTAGAAGTTAAGACTGCCAGGCCTTGAAAAAAAAAAAGAAGTTAGTACTGCTAGCAGAGTTTTAGTACTGCTAGCAAAGATAACGCTATAGAGTTAGTACTACTAGCAGAAGTTAGTACTGCTAGCAGAGTTAGTACTGCTAGCATATTGTTAATCAGTTTAATAAGTATCATTGTAAGACTCGTTTGGGATGAGTGTAGCTCCATCAAGTTGCTTAAATATAGGACAATGATGCTTAACATGCTAAACAAGTTACAAAAGAAACCCTAACGTAACACTAGTGAATTTAACGAGCCACTATCGGGCTCAACAACCCAATGACGAGTGGCTTATGCCGGGCCTAGCACTTATTATCGAGGCTAGGCAGAACCTATGGGCTTAGTGAATACCCTAAATCGTTATAGGCCTATTTGGATAAGCCCCACCCCAAAAACCCTTAACCGTGGCTCTTAATGGGCCTAAAAGCCCATTACCGTGGCTTATTGGCTTATGGGATAAGCCAATATGGTGAAACAGCTTATCTAAGTTTGCAACACTTCTTTGAGGAAAAAATCATAAACTATAATAGTTGGAAACCCTTAATGGGCCAAATGTGAACTTTCGGGTTAACGTAATGGGCTACGGCCCAACCAGGCGCGAATAAGCTCATCCGAGCGTATTATTAACCAAACAGTTGTATATAGCTTATGCAAGGCTAATGAAGGATTTTGTCACTTATTAAATCTTAATTGGACCTAAAATGTAACTTTTGCAAGTTAGGGGACTAAAAGTGTAAAAATAAAAACTTGAGGGTATAAACTGGCATATCTGTTTTTGTTTTTAAGGGACTGTTTTTGCCACTAATGAAAACCTAAGGGTATGTTATATAATTAAGCGATTTAAATGAACACTCATGGTATAGGACTATCGTGGTATAATACGGATACTGTAATATAACAAATCATACGAAAATAAATAGGTGTATTTATTATTAATACTTAAACACCGTGTATACTTAAAAGTATATAGTCGTACATCTTCCCAAGAGCAAACGAGGAAAACGAATACAATAAACGTGTACACCACCACACAAGTGATAACAGTATATATAAACTAGCAAATTAATTAATAGTTTAATTCACAAAGTCTTGCCTAAACTTGGAGACTAAACTGGCCGTATTTACTATATTGACGGTGTGATTCCATTTCCATACTTGGGAATAATTACCTTCACATAGGACTACTTACTAAGGGGGGGGTTCCGAGCCCCGAGTTTTACTTATAAATGATTTATCAAGGTTTTAGGGGTGAGATACATGCATTGTTTTAAAATTGGGATGCAAGTGTGTACATTTTATCATGAGTACGTGTTTGCATCAAAAAAAAAGGGATATCGAATAACCCACTGTGCCCATTAATCATGAACTGTCAATTACTTCGTGTGAGCGTAAAATGTTATAAATAGATCTATTTGGTGATGACATCAGCCTATCCGGAGTACTCTCACTGTGTTACAAAGTGAACCACAGATGGTAGACCATTCTGATTTGAATTGCGGTTAGAACTTCATCAAGGGCAATGTTGGCAATTTATATTGCAATTCATACATGTCGAGCTTCAGTGTCATGAGCTTAGGAAAACGTAATTACACTTGTGATGTTTTGCATCTGGGCACTAATCATACCCATGGAAATCGTGCGTCCTACATTATATTACATAAACCTATAATTCACCAACTTTAATGTTGACATCTTTAAAGCATGTTTTCTCAGGTCAAATGAGGCACGAGGAGTGCGAAGGAGCATTGGGGATACTCTTTTGGGATCATGCATAAAAGATTTGGAGTCATTACATCTTGGAGTTTTGGATGTGCTAAAATAGTTGGTATCAAATTTGAACAATTTAACCGTTACGCTTTTGTTATTCAAACAATTTTTAATAAATCAAATGTTATCGTAGTGTAAATAAACACCGTTTAGAGGGTCGGTTCTCATACTTGTGCTATTGAATCTATGAAGTAACGCTCCCAACCTATATTCCGCTGCGACCCAAGTATACAATTGGTATCCAGAGCCAAGGTAGAGGAACCAGGTCAAATGTTTTTACTTGACTATCACCATTTATCAAACATTGCCTTATTCAAAGGGATTGTCATGACCATTCTTTCATTCATTAACTGTTACATTAGGTTGGGGTATACTAGATGCGGCAGATTCACAACGTGTTTATAATATATTAAGTATATTATTATGGGTCTTATATATGTACTAATGTAAACTCTGTTTGAGTGTTACAGATCCTGTCATGTCTTCTTCATCCACAGTCACCTACACATCTGTCTACACTGATTCCGAGCCAGGGAGAGTCTTCTGGGGAGTTGATGAGAAGCTGTCTAATGGAGATTCTCCATGAGTCATTATATACGGATACGATGGACTCCCTATGCAGCTGGTAGCCTCGCCATCTCCGGACTATGTGCCAGGACCTGAGCCACCCACCCGCTCCCGATTACTGCCCGGCCCTGAGCACCCACCTTCACCTGTTGAGGTACCATACGTACCTGAGCTTGAGTTACCCTGAGTACTTAGTGCTAGCCGATGCTGAGGCACCCTTAAACCACCTCTACCTGCTGGGTAGGCCTCACCTACCCCGCCCCTTTGGGGTCGCAGGCTAGGTGCAGACTCCGTACCGGACGATGACCTCGAGAGGATCAATGCTGATTAGCCTGCTGACGAGGGGATATAGATGAGCCCTCCGATTATGAAGGATGCTACCGATGATGAGGATGAGGATCCCTTTAGGACGAGATGATGACGAGAGAATAGGACACCTAGCTCTGGCCGACCCTTCTGTTGTACCTGTTGTTGACTATGTTCCCTCAGCTGGGGATACATAGGCATTTGAGACGGATGAGTCTGCACCTACACCTAAATCACCTCAGACTAAGGTCCCCTTTGCACAACACGTTCTCTGTAGGCACGAAATGTCAGAACTTTGCCACCTATGTCACCAACCATGGAGGCACGTATTGCGAGTACGCGGCCGCAACTGCACCACTACCACCACCACCCTCATCACTTACATTTACCACCACCTGTACCCCCCCATCATTACCAATGAACCATCATCACCACACCACCACTAACTAACCTCACTGTTCATACCACACACCAGTCGACCGTAGGGAGACGTTCTTGAGGCCGATACCACCCGTATGAGTGAATGGCAGGCTCTCACATCGAGGTATGAGGTAGAGGAGAGTTCGACTGCTGCTCCTAGACCTACTGAAGGTTATAGGATAGACTAGGGTTATCGGCACTCTAGATGCCAAAACCAGGCGTTAGAGAGCCGAGGAGGTCGACTATGGGAAGTATAGATGTTTAGGTAGACCCGACATAGGCTGTTGAGGAGGTATCACCGCGACCCTCGAGGGGTCAATGCTAAGAGTGACCGAGCTTGCCGCGTTCAGACAGAGGACACACAGGATGTTTAATGCTGTGATTAGCCCACAGGAAGACAGACTCAGTTATTTAAGAAGTTGATGGATTGGGTCGAGGATAGTCAGTTTTACTATGAGACTGCACAACTATTGGATCAGAGCCTTTTCGTGTTCCGGAAGGCTTGGCCTAATCTTTGGTTATTCGGCTGTTCACTATGATCTGCAAGCATAGAATGACTCATACTCAGATGCAAGGATGACGGATCGCCCGCACAGGAGTTTTACTCGGTGATGACAGTACTTGCACAGGTTTCATCACTGGCAGGACAGTTATTAGCAGCATGGGACAGCATTCATGCACTTCCAGGCTAGAGATCATACTCAGTACAGATGATCGCGAGGTAACTGGTAGTTTCTCGCCTAGGTGTATACTTCTCATTCGTATTTGTATAGCTAACCATTATGTGAGCCGGCTAAGTATTATGGTTTTATGCCAGCTAGCACTAGTAGGACTTCATTTTCATTTCTTGTATCAACAAGTCATGTAGGTTTTCCAGTTTATATATGATGTGTTGTATTAATGTACCTCTGCTCTCAATTTGTTATGTGTTTGTGAGCCCAGTCATGTTATATAATCACTGTGTGATGTGATCTTGTATAGTATATGTTGTACCCATGAAGTTGTGATGTTTATGAAAACTCATGTGTTTTATATTGTTATGATTTAGAACAATATGCCACCAAAGAGATCCTCTGCTACTGCAAGGGATGTTGCTGCTGCTACTGCAGCAACTACCCCTATTATAGTTGTTGCTGTTGAACACTAAATAAACACGAGTGGTCTGTGGCACTTGCTAATCATGAAACTCTTCAAAATAACACTAATGGTCATGGAGACGGAAGCTATAATTCTGAAACTAGAATTAGAGGAGTTGTACGTACTCCCCGTGAGTGTACGTACAAGGATTTTCTAAATTACAAGCCCCTTACTTTTAAGGGTACTGAAGGAGTGGTTGTGCTATCACAATGGTTCGAGAAGATGGAATCAGTGTTCCATATCGGCAACTATGCTGTGGAGAACCAAGTTAAGTTGGTACATCACTTCCTTTGGGAAATGCTCTAACATGGTGGAACTCCCACATGAAGACTGTCACTCAGGATGTCGCCTATGCTATGGACTGGAAGGCACTAAAGAAGATGATGGCAGTCAAATACTGCCCAAAGGGTGTAATCAAGAAGTTAGAAATTGAGCTTTGGAACCTAAAAAATCTTCTATCCTTTCCTCCTTTCCTCAAGTGCAAGAGAAGAACTTCGGTCATCTTCAAGATCCAAGGTATGTATCTTAGTAAGGTCCATTTTTATAACATTTTGTTGACATATAGACGAGTCCATGTCCTTGCAATCGTTAGTGAGTGTGTAAACCAAATATGTATATAGTTAATGGGTGTATGGATTGGTTAGTATGTTTTAGTCCTTAAAATACATTCGTGAAGTGGTAAATTGGTTTCTAATAAATTAAGACGTCGACTTCGAGCTTAGGGTCAAAAATATGTAAGCGATCGGTTTTTGTGTTTAGCCACAAAACCACAAGGTTTGTTATGGTGGCCTAAACATAACGGTTTTGTTGTACCCGAAGAAGAACTCAACATCTAGCTAGTGTCGAAAATATTAAGCATTGTAAGAAGAGATTTTCTCCCCGAAGTGAGCTTGTTGGATTATTGAGTGGAAGTAACTCTCGAGATTAGATACTGGGGATTGAGTAGGGCAAAAGAGGAGCTTCATAGACCCGGACCACTAGAAAGCACCGTGTCCGTTTCATTTTCCTTGTACCTTTCTCTTTAATTATGTCTTATATATTTATCGCTTTACTTTTACAACTTGCATTGTGTGAATCCGATGTGGTATGTTGTGTGTAGCCATGGTTTGTAGCTCTTGTATTAAACATCGTGAGTGTGTTAAATTGGTAGAATATGATGCGAGTTATTTGTTAAATCCATTATCACCACGTCTCATATTATGTCAAACGTATTGGTGATGATTCAAAAGATCTAGTCCGAAAACCCCTTCTGGTGGCGGTCCCTAAATCAGAGCGGCCCCCTGATATACTGCGGCCCCCATAGATAAATGGACCGCCAGTAGAAGAGTGATTTATCTTTGAGCTAAAGTCCTTTAAAAAGGAAATCCTAATCAACCCCCCCCTCTACGGTTTCCACATCGACAATAACGTCTCCCTCGAGGTTAAATAGCTTGTTTTGAACAACGAGAAGCAACATGTCTTCAATGTCGTTCAGATGAAGTCTTGGAAAATCACATTTCATGAACTTGTAAAGTTTACGATCTGCTCTTCGCACCACAATCTCCTTCAGATAACGACAATCATACCACTTATCGACTGTGACACTTGTCACACTTAGAATCCTCATGGTTAAGTAAAAGAATATGGATTTAATCACATATAAACGTGTCTTATTGTAAAACAAGCTCAAATGAATCAACTATAGAAAAATACATGGTATCTAATTTGTTTTGTGATTATGTCCCTTTGCAGGTTAGACAACTATTTTCTAAAAAGGACAAAACGAAAGCAAAGCGCCAAAAAAAAAAACCGACACGAGAATAGAACGTGCCGGAGAAAATGAAGCATGAAGCAGATTCATTTTCTAATGGCCAATCGTACCCTTGTATAGGGCGGTCAAACCCATTAACATTTGATAGATATTAACCTGTTTCAAAGTTACAAGGCCCCCCCAAATAGCCCAAATTTTTTTTTTGAAAATTTCCCCCTTTTAAACCATTCCTGGCCCAAGAAAATAAAGTCCAAGCCCAACTCCCTTACCCGGGTCCAAAGTCAAAAGAATAGATAAACACAGAGTCAAAATTACTGTGCTTCTCTTTTCCCTTTCCCTCCCATTTCACCACAACATTTAACACCATGGTAAACCTCTCCACACACACGCTAATCCCTTCTAGAAGACCACCTGACACGGCTGACACGATTTTGGCCACGCTGGTAATCCTGAGCAACCTTATTGGCTTAGAAGACTTGTAAGAGATCCAAGGGCTCAGATGGGTGGATATGGAATCAAGGGCTTGGATTAATGACGGAAGACGCTCCTCAGGCTATAGAATCATCCTCTCATCACTATAAATAGAGGAGGTTTCACACATAGATAATCATCTAGTGTAGTGTAGTGTAGGAGTAGTGTAGCTTAATTTTTAGCTTATTTGTCTTTTAAATGTTATATAATTGTTGAATAAATAAAGTTACTTTGATTTTTACGATTCTTAGTTTAGATCACTCCGTAGAGATTCCTTCTGGTTAAAGTAAGGTACACATCGAGTTTTTGTCAGTGTTGTGGGGAAATAGACTACCAATTCTTGACGGCTCGCTACCGTTGTCTAGGTAGTTAAAAGACCACAAGGCTTGAAATTTGGCTAATAATAATAATAATAATAAACCGAAGCCGAAATAAGACCACTACCTCTTGCCGGCTCACAACCGATGTGGTAGTCGTTTAAAGGGTGGAGATAGTAAAAATAATAATAAAAACTGTGGGCTGATAAAAGTTTAATGCCTCTGGTCGGCTCACAACCGATGTGGCAGTCTTCTAAATAAGGCACATAGTAATAATCCACGACTGATAAAAGTTTGCTGCATCTTGCCGGATCATAACCGATGTTGCAGCCTTCTAAAAGGTCGAGGATCACTGAGGTCGAAATAAGACTCCTGGACCATGGTCGGCTCGCATACCGATGTGGCAGTTGTTTAAAGGACCGAGGTTTAATAATGTTGCAATAATAATAATAATAAAGCCAAATTTCGACTCCGGGGTTATCTAAAAAGGATAACCCCTAAATCATGCGAAATTAGAACCTAAATGTGGACCTTATTCTCACTATATCGTCTCTTTAGGAAAGGATTTCAAACTAATTATGGTCTAAACTGGGTTAACTTTATATGAATAAGAATTTAATTTATTTGTCACTAATAATAATAATAAAATCCTTAGAGGACTTAGGAATAAGGGAAATTTAATGATTGGTCGCTCAATAATAATAATAAAATCTTAAGATTTGAGGATAAGGTAGCGTAAAAGTAGCTATGCATACACAATTATAGCATTTATGAGTATGTTAGCATTTAGACTTGCATTACAATGTTTCGTTTTAAGCTGGGTGGGCGGGTGGAAAAAGTCAAGGACGTAATTATCCTTTAGTTGTCTTGTTCGGTAAAAGTTAGATATTTAATGGAATCATAATAAATGCATAAAAATGGTAAAAAACGAGGCTTAGTTCAAAACTATTGATTTCTTAAGATCCCCTTAAGATACACTTAGCTACTTTCAGGTAATTAAGTCCGATGAATTAAAAAGTTTGGTTTTCGAATGTATGTATGACTATTACGTGAGGACAACCGCAATATCTTAGTATGGGGAATTTTGGTATTTACCTTAAATAACACATACATTATACTTAATAAAACGAGTCAAAATGACCACAAACGGACTTAAAAAAATGCCATATCGTGCTTGTTGTGCGTCGTGGACTGTGCATGTATCGATATTTAGAAAAGGGGACAAAAACTATGCAAACGAACGAAACCAAGCAGCGATGATTGGAAAAGAGAGTGCAGAAAAGTAAAGCCGAAGGCTGATACATCCTTAATGGGGCCACACCCGTTCCAATTGTTATTAGGCCGTGTCAGACCCATGACAGGGGGGTTACTACATACCTTAAGCCCTTATAAAACATCCCCGGTCAAAGTTACTGTTGTTTCATCCTTATCCCTCCCAATTCACTTCACCATTAACGCAGGGGTAAATCTCACTCCTTATCTCACTGCACAAAGCATCTATAACCCCCTGACACATCTGTCACCAACTAAGCCACGCTGGCAATCCCTTCAAGCTATGATTGGATACTAATACATGGAAGATGAATCAAGGCTGTGATTGATGTTCAAAGGTAGTTTATGATCTAAGGGTTGTAGATGGAAGATTAAAGAGCGCTCCCGCGCTCTAAAACTCTTTCGTCCTCTATAAAATAGGGCAATTAACACACAGAAGAAAACATCTAGAGTAGATTAAGGAGTAAGTAGGTAGCTTAATTTCAGCTTATAATACTTGTATTCCTTTTTTAGCTTTGTACTAGTTTTTATGAATTAATAAAAGTTACATTTTTAGTTTAATTGTCTTTTTCATTGATGTTTTTACTCTAAATTCACCTTAGATTCATAATAAGCTATAATAAGCTCTCTTAAGCTTTTTATATCTCAATTCAGTGTTTACTTGTACAAATAAGGCGTCCAAAGCTTATTTTGTACATACTGATAAAATTTAATATCAATTGGTTAAGGTCTTTGGGGATTTTTAGCTTTATGAAGATAAGACCAAAAAGTATGGGCTTATGGCTTTCTTACCAAGCTTTATCCGCTGATAAACCTGGGGCAGGGGGGAGGAGGCTAGTGGATAAACTCTATTGACAATTTTTGTCCTTACGTCATCAGGACTAAGTACACTTTCTTTAGTTTTTTTAAGCGTGATTACGTTTTGCTTATACATTCTGCTTATTTTCTTGCCTGCTTAATTACCTACTTTGATTCTCTGAAGCTGTATTTATGCTTATCTTGCTCTTTATATTAGCTGTAAAATGTTTATTAAAAGCTAGCATCAGTTAGATTAAGAGTTTTGCAAAATCGCGTACCATATTGAGTCAATTTATGCTTAATATCTATCTTATTAAATGATTCTTTATATTTAAAAGGTGATTGCTTAATATCCTTGAAAATGTATGTTTCTTATACTATGATTTTATAGAATTTAAAGAGCCTTATATAAGGTCGATCTCAAGCTGAAAATTAGTTTTTTAAAGATTTAAAAGGGTGTTTGGGACAAGGATGTTTGATATGGTAAAATCAAGTTAAATCTGTCCTTGGCTTTCAAATCAGATTTCTTAAGCTAAAAATTATTCTTAAGTAGTAGTTTTTATAAGCTTTAAAGTAGTTTTGTTAAGTTTTAAATTCTGTTTTATCAAATCCTAAGTTTGCTTGATTTTTGGCTTTACAAATAGCTTATATTTGAGGCAAAATTCCAAAGTCCTTGCTTAGGGTGTGGTTTTTTGTGTGATAAGTGAGGTATTTGAGCATGAATATGTATCTAATTTGAGCTTTTACACATCTTAGGATACTCACAGTCAAGTAGGAAGTTTTTCTTTGGTTTAAGCAATTTGGTCAAATGTGCAGGTCAAATGTGGTCAAGGCCTAGTTTAAATTTGGTTAATTTTGATTGTTCTTAGCTTAATGTAGTCTAAACTTAATCAGTTTAAAAGTATTTTGCCTTTTAATTTTGCTTATTGAGTCTTAAAATTAAGTTGAAAACTAGTCATTATTTTAAAAAAACCAAAAAGAATAGGTGTAGTCTGTCTTTTTAACTTGTTCCTTTCTAGCTTATTTTCTAAACTTTAGTTCTTAATTCCCGTGCCATATTTGAGGTTATTAAATCATAACAGGTCTTAATCATATTATTAGTTTTCCAGCTAATTTTTAAATGCATTAGTTCTAAGTTAAGCTTAAAAAGTAAGGGTTAAGCCTTTTTATCTGTTTTAGTGCCTTCTTCTTTTAGCTTTTAAGTGCTCTTTAGCTTATTTTTCTGGTCATTTTTGTCCTTAGGCTTATTAGTTTTGATCTAGTTCTGTTTTAGCTTATTTTGTCGTTTTTTTTTTTTGATATTATGTCCTAAAAGCTTAACAAGTTTTTAGCTATATAACTAAGAAAGCTTTTAAGCATTCTTGACAAGGTTTAGACAAAGCTTTTTTATGTCATAATTCTTTAGCTTTATCTCTACCCTATGTTCTTAGAATTCAAGCTTATTTGTATTCCTTGCAATATCATTTCTAGGTCTTTAAAGTTCCTAAAGTCTTTTCATCTTAGCATACTTGCCCTTAAGGCTAGTTTTATGATTGTCAAAAGTTCTGAATAAAGTCCGAGTAGTTTCAACTGTCTACTAGCTTTTAGATGATGTATCAGCTTATTATCTCGTGTATTTATGTGAATTCATTTTATGCTTTAATGAACCAAGGGCTCAATCTGTTTTAAGCTTTCAGTCATTTCCTAAAGCTTTTGAGTCTTTATTTTTAGCTTTAAATCTGTTAAAATTTCCTTTAGCTTTTGTCTTAGGTTATCTGACTTATTGCCCTTAATTTGATGTCTTTAGCTTCTAACCAACTTAAGCCTAGAGTATTCTTTACTTATTTATTCTAGCTTAGGATCTGTCTAGCTTTTTGGTTTTGCATTAGCTTATTAATTCCATTAGTTCAATGTAGTTATAGCTTTATTAAAAGTCCAGAATTATAGTCTTGATTTTCTAAATCTGTCACTTTCTGTTAGCTTTTTCTTAACTTGTTTTTAAGTTTTGTCCAAAGTCCATTTATTAAAAGTTTCTTATGTTTGTCTCAAGTTTAGCTTTTCAAAAAAGAAAATAGTAAAAAATTGTTTTATCAAAAAGGGTGGCCACAGGTTTCGAGCCTGAGACCTCCCCTTCACACACACATGCACTGTGCCATCTACCTTATGGACTTTTTTCATTTTACTATCTTGCTCCCATTTATTTGTAAATTCATTTATAAGTTTACTTAGCTTTTTTATAGCTTATTTGCTTTTAAAACTAGCTATTCGGTTCAGCTTATTTCCAATTTATATTTTTCTTAAGTTTTAAATAGTTTAAAAGCATCTTCTTAAATTTTTTAGAGTTTTTATCAAATTAGTTTAATAATTTTTAAATAATATTATTTAGATTAAATTAGGTTTAAATTCATAAAATATAAAATAAAAGTCTAAAAATATAGTTTCTTTTCAAAATTATTTTATTCATTTAAATGACTTTTAGAATTGAAATTTACATTTTTAGGATTAAAATTGATAATTTGTGTGTTTTTTAGTCCGTTTTTTAATTCCCAGTTAAGAGTTTTAATGCTTAATGTAGTAATTGCCTTTATTTGCTTTGAGTTTTCGAGCGCTTTTTATTTACCTTTTCATTGCGCGTTAATAGAATTAGAAACCAAATCCAAATCTTTTATGAATAATCAAGCTCGATTCCCAATGAAGTTTCACATTCAACCTCACACCGAGGAGAACGATACCCTTGTGATTACCTATTAGTCCCCTTTACTAAGAATAAGTTGTATGATACTTTGCTTACGTACATGTATTTTATATATGTTATACATTTGAGGGTTATTTGTTTGATACGTATTTAGACGAACATCAAAACTGTACACGTCGCTTACACTTTTTCCGGTACTAAGCTAAATACCGAGTTCTACTTCGAGATAGAACCAATCTAACACACGATGTATTTTATGGCCTAAAGACTAACCTATCTATACTCATATGATACACACAACACACAACACAAGATATACAAGATGAATAATTTATCACACAACTGATGACGGACGACTAAACATTCACCACTTGAAAGCTTACGTCTTCTTGGTGTTTCTGCACTAAAAGTGGAAAGAAATGACTCACCTTTGTAATGGTAGTAACATATAATAAAATGACAAAAGAATTTAAAAGATAAATTATGTTAGAAAAGATATTTTTCAAGCAGTTGTAGATAGAAAAGAAATAATGAGTTTGGATTTATAATAAGGCAAGCCTTTTGAAATTCAAATCTGGCCGCAGGATCAAACGAGCACTCACTGGATCTCCCACCCCTGGAACCGTCCGATGTGTTATATGTGGACTCCGTGGGTGGGCTTGGGACACCACATTATGTCTTATATCAGGTGATTAAGCCCAAACTATACAAAATACTGTTTGTAACTTATTAAAACTATTTAATATGATTCTTAAAGAACCAATAAGAAAAGATTTCTAGATTTGGCGAAGATTTGGGAAAGATGTTTACTCACATATGGTATTATCTATTTTTGTCTTACACATATTAATAATAACTAGCTGATAATAAAAATGTTTTCTTAATCATTTGATTAGAAAAAATTTATGCGCAAATGATAATATTTTTCTTTCTATTGAATCATTAACGATGGATTTTAAATAATGCCATATATCAACCTTAAGTGATTTGTCGGCTCAAGTAAACTTTCGACTAACTTAACTTGTTTACCGTAAACTTTTACGTAGTATGACAGTATAAATTTGTTATATATCAAAACATGAAAGATCAATAATATAAATAACGTTTTTGCTCGAATATTTTGTATTAACAGTAACCTTGGCACTTGCCTAAACTTGTATTTATTTCTTTTTTATCTGGTCTTCATGAAAATACCTGTCGACCCAGAACAAAGATCTCGAAAGGGTCAGAAATTAACTATTCGGCGCATTTAATACATGTTGGGCTCGTGGTAGTTCATATAGACCACTTCTAATTCGTCAAACAAAGTGAGATACGTAGAATCTGATCATGAAAGTCTAGTAGTATCTGTTCAGCTGGGAGGATGATTGGGTTTTGGAAACCGGAGGAATTAGGGTGAGAATGTTCATGTAAGGTTATGGGAGGGTTGGCGGTTTGGTTCCAGTGTTTTTAGAAGAGGATGATTCATCATCAAAGAGGTTTCTTTCGGCTATAGCCAGAGATTCATTTTGTTGTAGACGCCAGGCGGCTCTCCTAAGCCTTCAGAATTCTCTTTCGGGTTTGTCGAGGGGTTTTGTTAATCTCTTAACGGTGCTATGTGTCATGATGAAATTTTACAAAACATATAATACAAAGAAAAGATAGACTACAAGAAAGCTAATGTACGAAATTGAATTCTCACTTGAAAGGATTCAAGTGAGTAGAACTAGTTAAACTATGATCGAAACCTAACTATTCCCCGGCAGTAGTGCCAAAAATTTGATGTGAGGGTTGCCAAGACTTCACAGGAAGTTTTACAATCCCCTAGGCAGTGTACCTAATAGTTGCAGTATAGTATAGGCAAGACCCGGGGTTGTTATCGTTCTCTAGGGGAATAGGTTGGGAAGGCTTGATCACGGTCTAACAGAATTCTAGAGGTTGAAAGAATATTATTTTTTGTGTTTCTATATTTGTAAGAAAGCAGGTAAATCTATCGTTTAAGAGTTTGGTTTGTTTTAACTAATTACTAAATAATTAAACTATATATCTAATCTACTGGTGATAACTTTATGATAAATAAATGTATTTACCTAATCATGCACTACTCCTTAGATTGCTTCTCCTAGATCCGTTTCTTTGTCACACTTGTGATAATCTATGTAAGTATTTCCTAGGTCATGAACGAATTACACAAACCTACTGTCTATTTAATATTCCGTTAAGGCAACACACAAGTAAGGTAGTATGAAGACTATTACAAGGCCCCTAAGAGTATATTAAATGCATGTGAAATAACTTAAAAGGGATCAACCATATAGTGGGTAAGGTAGTATGAAGACTGTTACCGATGGTATCCTTTCTACACTACTCACGTTTCCCTAGACATATCAACAGCGATACAAACAAAAGCTGGTTTTCTAAAGCCTAAAGTGCACATTTATCAACAAGAAGCAACATCAAAAGGATCTACAACCTAAGTTTCATGCAATCATAGATAAATACAAAGGAGGGTTTAGCCTCGCATGTTATAAAGAAAGCAAGAAGATAAATTTATCAAACAAGACATAGACATATTGAATGATTAATGATAAATAACCTTACTTGATTTAAAATATGGATTCAAGGTAGTACAATAGGGTTTTGAGGCCCTAAAATGACCTATAAATCTCCTAAAACGACTAGGGTTCGTCTCCCTAGGTTTATACAAAGTTATCCCAAAAGTTACACACAAAAATCCTAAAAACGGATTTATATTTATAAAGATGTCGACGCGACGGCGTTGCTTTGTAATCCTGATGCCGTCACCACGTAGACGATTCTAGATCTTCTTTAAGTCGGCCACGTCTTGACGCCGTCGCCAAATTCCTGACGCCGTCACTATATAGATCACGACGACGTCGCTTTATGCTTGCGACGCCGTCTCCAGCGACTGTTTGCAAAAGTCTTCAAGAGATTTGGTGTAGGTCCGTAATCTTGTCCGTTTCTTCTCCAAATGAGCCCAAGTCACGTGTATTTCCTCCAAAAGCCATCCAAGTGCTAAAACCCTTAAAACAAACGATTAAGAACGTAATCTGGGCATATTTGCATGATTTAGGAGGTTAAATGACCCCGAAATAGTGTATAAAATAACACCTCATCAAATACCCCTACACTTAGGATTTGCTTGTCCTCAAGCAAATGTGCTTTTCTACCTAGACAATAGCAATATGAGGGTCATTTAACTTACTCTTTAAAAGCATTTACAACACAACTTTCTAGACCTCATAACTAAAAGTACGAAATGTTTATACTAGCACCTCACATAAGTGTTTGGGATTCTCTCTTTCTCTCTGGTGTATAATAAATTATAACATAATGGGGAAACAGAAAATCAATACTCATTACCTATCATAGCATATAAATTACCATAGGCTTGGTAAAGGATCAAACCCCCACCGCTAGGTGCAAGCGTTATACATTACTATCTAAGAGGTTTTAAAGGGTTGTGAGGTGTAGGTGTAAGATAACATTAACAGAAATGGAAATGGATGAGATACATTTAGGTGGTGACTTTAGGTGAATTTGAAGTGGATGGGTTAGCTAATTATTTATACGAATACACGCTGATTTGGTTGCTAAGCCAAAGACTCGGACAAAATATACAAACTCTACAAAACTCTACACCAATCTCTTTCTTTTTCTTTTATTGACTCTATGATAAACATAACATAAGCAAATGGCAGGCCGTACATTTTTTTCACTTTTTTTATATACATTTTTTTCGTACACTTTTGCCCTGCCATTGCTTAAACATATAATACATCATAGCGGTTTATAGATATACCCCTACACTTGAATTTTTACATACTCGATTATTTACAATCTAACTAATGACTTGATTTGTTAGGAATTAAAGGGCTTTTACAAGTTCATACTGCTCAAAGGACTTAGTACTGCTACTTAAAGATTATACTGCTAGTGAAGATTGAAGAATATAAACTAAGTCACCTCTTTGATCCGACACCATCCGGTTGGTGCAAAATGGATGCTTATTCCACGGACTTTGGTCCGAGGATCCAAACCAACACCTCAAGGATTTCTTAAAACTTGTGGACTCACTTGACCTTGACGGTGAAAATAGGGAAAGAACGTGCCTATGTTTATTTTAATTTTCCCTTCGCGATCAAGCTAGCAATTGGCTTGAACGTCTTCCAGCAGGATCCATCACCACATGGGAGGATCTTACTACTCGTTTCCTTGCTCAATTATTTCCACCGGAAAGGACTGCAAAACTCTGCAACGATATCCTGATGTTCCAACAACATCAAGAAGAATCTCTCTTAGAAGCATGGACTCGTTTCAAGGACTTAATCCAAAAAGTCTCTCATCACGGCATCGACCTTTGGCTTCAAGTCCAAATCTTCTATGACCGCATCGACCAAACTCTAAAGAGAACTTTGGACTACGCCGCTGAAGGCCTATTAAGAAAATTAAGTGTAGAAAAGGCTTGGGCCACTATCGAGATGTTATCCCAATATAAGGACGAAGGATGGAACGATCCCATCATCCCAAAGGAAGGGAGCCTTGACCATGAAAATCCCAACATTGAGCATTTACTAGGAGTCATGGAATATAAAATTAATGCACTTATGAAGAATGTGATCTCGCTAATGGGGGGAAGCAAAGGCGTATTTAGAGTAGCAAGTAACGAGATATTATCAAATTGTCCCCTAACCGACACTTCTGAGGAATTCGAGCATATTGTAACTAACTTTATCCTCGATCAGGAAGAAAGGGTCGAGTAGCTCGAAGAATATATGAGAGTGATTATGGGCGATTTCATGAAACTCTATTCGGAAGTCATAAGGAGATTGAAGGGAAAGATAATTGAGGAGGGGAGCAAGATAAGGAAAATCAAGAAGATCACAAAATACCCAGATACCGAGGCTCTGAAACCCCTTGCCGGGCACAAATTCTTAGAAAATCCTACAAGAGAAAAATTATTCGAGACTCCCAAGTCTATCCCCAAGAACTCATTATAGATAGGGTATGTTCATCCAACCTTCTAAATTCCACCTCGTCTTAGAAAGAGTACCTTTGATTTTAAATTGGATAAAAGTGCTAATCAAAGAGTCGGATCCTGACATAATGACAAAAATCCCTCAGCACCCCAATCGACGCCTCATAATTACCTAACCGTTGGGGATGATAACTCTACTAAAAGCAAGATTTCCGCCACATTACTCTTCCACACTCATTGAATGTAACCGCGTGTATTTGGACCCCGTGGAAGAGGACTATTTGACTTCTTTTAAGAAAGTCAAAGACAACAATCTATAAAAAGGGGAATTTAAAACGTATTAACCAACCTGACGGCGTTAGGAGTAAGCTCACGACGCCATTACAACGTACTGGGCATGGTGAATAAAAATACCCCATTTTCTCCCTCATTCTCTCCTACAAACATAAACAACTCTATAGGCCACCCTAAGTCGAACTTTGACTCAGAACTGCTACACGAAATGAAATCATCCTAATCGTAAGTGATTCATCCCCCCTGTTATTTCCACTCTCTCATACCTTTTTATTTGCTCTTAATTTTGCCAGATTACGATCTCACCCAATTGAGTATTCCTACAAATCAATTGGCTAAAATCAGAAGTAAATCATGCACCAATATAAATGGTTTGTTGTGAATAAAAGTATTGGAGTGATCAATTGTAAAAACAACTCAGATTTAGGATAATAACCATGATTTTTGAATTTTTATGGTGGTTCTGATTTTTTAAAGGGGTGTTTAGAAATGGGTTTAACAGAAAATAGTTTAGTTTTCAATCGCAAACCATTTTTAAAACAAAAGTCGTTCTGACGACGTCAAGGCAAAACCGTGACACCGTCGTGACCCTCTGACCACAAACACCTAAACATATCATCCTAATTTCATTCGTTTTTGTGTTGGTTCCATTATAGAAAATAAGCAAAAGACCCAGGAGCATAAGAGGATACTCCTCCACCTCTTAAGAAATCTCATTAGAAGAAAGTATCCGAAGATTCAAAGTGTTTGAAAATAGAGTGCACCAATTGAACAATGACACTCTTGCAAGGCGCCCCATCCATTCAGGGGGCGTCATTGATTAGGAGCTCCTTGCCCACCAAAATCTCAATCAAGCCTTCTTCGAGTCCATCAACAATCGAATCTTCTCCGGGCCTTAATGGAGAATCTTTTCCGAGTAAACCAGCCATCGTACCGGGAATTGGTTTGTGAGTTCGTTAACTTCTTTTGAGTTTGAGCCTCTGCTTGTAGTATAACTCAAGCATTAGTGTTAAGTTTAGATAGGGGAGCGATCAAATGGAATTCTCTCTTTTAAAATTAGGAAGGAGGAGTCGGGTTTAATACGAAAGAAAGTCAGGGATAATGCGACTCTAAAGTGGGTTAAGTAGGGCCGAGACAGTGAAGAAAAATCGTTTGTTGATGGAATTTTGGCCTAGTATTGGGGACGGTGGATTTAATGTGGGAAACATAAAGGTGGCATCCATTAGAAACCCAAGGGTTAAGTTGGCCCACCGGTGCATTGCAACCACCATATCGGTAGAAGAAACACACCAAATGGGTCACCGAGGATATGACCGTCTACTACATTATTTATATCTACACGGAAGGGGTTGTTTGCAACATCCCTTATTGGCTTGCTAAGTACCTAAAGAGCGTAAGGGACAAGAGTTTGATTTGCGAGGGGATGTTTGTGACTAGGATTGCCCGATCTTTTGGGTTGTTAACCAACGAAATAAGGGACGCCTCCACCTTATGTTTTCAAGAAAAAGTCATTGATTGCAATGAGCGTTATCATGGAACTTCAAAATGGGATATGCATTTGGCTTACAACACCAGCAGTCGAGGAAGATGAGGCCGAGGAAGAGGCTGAAGGGGAAGTCGCAAATACGAGGGCTAGTGGTTCCGCTGAAATGTACCGGAACATGAGCCAAGGCGATTGGCAGGTTCGTTAAGCACGATGGGTGGACCAACAAGATGAATGTTAGGAGCAATTTGATGCTTAAAGGGGATAGCAGGAGACACAAGCTAACTGGATGTACGACCACACCGTCCGTGAATTCCAATACCTATCCACCCGAGACAATCTAGAGCCCCAACTCCAGATCGATCCATTCCCCGGACGTGAAGCCGATTACCATCCCTATGGCTACCATGGACACATGCCTCCAGGATATGCATACCGTCCCGGCCTATCCTATGATGGCTCTTCTTGATTATCTTTGTTTGATCATGTACTCTTTAGCTACTTTCTTCGTTAAACAATTATGGATTGTAATAGATTAGGATTTGGATGTTTGAATTTACATTCGGTTATGATCCAAACTATTTGTAGTTAACTTTATTTCAGTATCGTGAGTTTTAATTCTTCTCGTTTAATCTTTTATGTTTGAAATCATCATTTATGTAATCATGTTTTGCTTTGTCTTTAACCTCGTCTTAATTTAAATCAAAGGTATTTTGCAACAAAATAAGTGTAGGGTTAATATCATGTTTTTAAGAACCAATTCAAACATAATAAATAAATTGTTTAGATTAATTCACGTCAGTTTCGAGTCATATGATTGTATTGACTAAACTCAGGTTTCATGCAGTAATTCATACAGGAAATAAATTATATAATCGCGTGCAGGAATTTTTTCAAAGAAAACAAAAGAAATTTGCCTCAGAGACAGTACGTCCACGATTTATCCTGACGGCATCGTCAGCCCAGCTACAGGAAAATTTAAATTTTTTTCAAGTTTTTTCGAAAAATAGTTTGCACAACATTTAAAATTTGTAATTCTTTTATAAACCTACATAAACCTATGATTACATCATTACTCTCATCCTATCTTTACTGCTTTCATAGAGTCAAAAACACCTAAACTCTCGTTGTATAATCTAGATCCTTTGCCGATTATATGACTGTGTAGTTGTCTTTGTCTTTGATTACATGTTATATTTGATGAGAAGAAGCTTGGAAATTCTTAGAAAGTTTCATTGGATGATTTTGGAGGATGATTTAATCAGTTATCGCATGTTTCTTCTCTATTATTGAGCAAACAAGGGGAGTACTAGTTTCTTTTACTTGTTTTCTTTTCCCTTATTCGTTTATACAGGTACTTCTATAGAACATTGGGACAATGTTCAACTTAAGTGTAGGGGAATAAGCTTAGAAACTATTCTTCATTGCATTTGCATGTTCTTAAAATGATGGGTATAAATCAAAAACATAGCATAAACGTAATTCTTGACCAAAAATTTAAACAAATGTATGACACACACCAACAAAAACCAAATATTAATAGCGTCTCATGGATAGGAATTTATACGACTAGCACAAAACCCTCAAAATTCCACCCTAAAAATGTGAGGTTCACCTTTAGATCTTTAGGAATTCGGGTATCTATTTCCGATACCCCAGATTAGTTTATTCCTTTAGCTGGTTCGCGTTTAAGGGTCGAATGCCTGGTCATATGTGTCTATTCCGGCATTATGGATGTGTACGTATGGTATTTGTCGCCTTTTCTGGAACATTGGTATCGGTATTAAATTATATGAAGTGTACTGACAATATAATTAAATTCCTAGAACCTTGTTTTTTTGTGATTCATCCCGAGACAGCATAATGAGTATTAGGATTTCTAGATGGAGAGGCACTTAGGTTTAACACTTGTTAAAACCTATAACTGTTAAGATGGTCACACCGTGTACATAAACTATCCCACACCCTTGCCATGCACTCATTTTTAGTGCAGGATACCCCTAGTACAACCCTCCGAGCCTATCCTTTTTCATGGTTCTTGTAATTTTTTGGTTAAGCCGGACTATAATGAAGAGCGATAGTTAACCCTGTAAACTAAACGTGTACACCCAAATCGCCTTAACCTACCTTGTATGTACTCACCTTTAGTACATTATTATTTTAACCCAAGTTAATTATTGAGTACACGGTTGCTAAGTCCTTTTCCTTGTAAATACAGTTTTGGGACGATTATGATTCATGGTAGTATTTATTTTGCGGAAGAATAGGGAAGAAAAGTTAAGTCAATACCACCATATGTTTGTCAAATGATCTCCATATTATTTTGATCTGCCTCAATTCGGGTCATTAGTTAGATTGTAAATATCGAGTATGTAAAAGGAGATCACGTGTATTGTTGTCTCTATAAACCCCTATGATGTATTATATGTTTAAGCAATGGCAGGGCAAAAGTGTACGAAAAAAATGTATATAAAAAAAGTGAAAAAAAATGTACGGGCTGCCATTTTCTTATGTCTATGTTTATATTAGAGTCAACAAAAAGAAAAAAAATTGATTGATGTAGAGTTGTGTAAAGTTTGTATATCTTGTCTGAGTTCTTGGCTTATCAACCCAACCAATGTGTATTCGTATAAATAATTAGCTAACCTTTTCACCCAAAAGTCACTCCCCAAATGTATCCCATCCGTTTCTGTTTTCGTTAATGTTATCTTACACCTACACCCCAAAACCCTTTGAAAAGACCTCTTTGATAGTAATGAATAATGCTTGCACCTAGCGGTGGAGGTTTGATCCTTTACCAAGCCTATGGTAATTTATATGCTACGACAGGTAATGAGTGTTAATTTTCCGTTTCCCATAGTTGTTATAACTTATTATACACCCGAGTGAAAGAGAGAATCACAAACACTTATGTAAGGTGCTAGTATATGCTTTTCGTGCTTTTACTTTCAAGGTCTAGAAGGTTGTGTCGTAAAATGCTTTTAAAGAGTAAGTTAAATGCCCCTAAAATTGCTATTGTCTAGGTAGAAAAGCCCATTTGCTTGAGGACAAGTAAATCCCAAGTGTAGGGGTATTTGACGAGGTGTCATTTTATACACTATTTCAGGGTCATTTAACCCCTTAAATCATGCAAATATACCCAGATTATGTGCTTAATCGTTTTTTTCAGGTTTTTAGCACTTGGATGGCATTTGGAGGAAATACACGTGACTTGTGTCACACCCCCAAATAGGGTCCCGTCTGATTAAGCGTCCGGGGGCGTGATGTTATTGAATATCTCAAGTACAAAGCATAAAGACGTCCTACAAAGGGTACTTATGAAATAAACACCGTTGCATAAAATAAATTATTAATAATTGTTACCATCTAACAAATTTAAAAGAAACAAGAGTTAAAATTCAGAGCTAAATAAGTTTAAAACAATGGTATTTTAAGACAAGAAAATTTCTGGAAAACCGGTCCTGGGCAAAATAGACTTCACATAAGTCAATCCACAACAATCCATGCTAAGGGCACCTGATAAAAACATGCAAAAACGATCAACATAAAGTTCGGTGAATTCATAGGTTTAGTTCAAACATACTTAATGTGTACCACAATGTTAACAAAACGTTATGTGACAATCGATAGGAGATCAGGCAATCACTTAAAGAGGCGATTAACATTGCCTAAGCTCTTAGACACCGAAGCTAATCCTGAAAAGATAGCAGAGTACACTGCTATATAAGCTTGCCCTTCAGGTTTTTCCGACAAAGACCACCTAACTAGTTTTGACATGACATATATTTGTTAGTATATTTGCACACTGAACTAGTAATAGATTACTACCGATAGGGATAAATAGTCCTCAATAGATCTATATTATTCACTCGAGCACACTTAACCAGCCAGTCGGTAAAGGTGATTAACAGTTCATGATAATTCGGGCAATAGTGGTCTAAACGCTACTTAGGCAACACGTAAACGGGGAATTTCTCACGTATAGTACTTGTGTCCAGTTTTAAAAGCAAGCAATGTTTCTCACCCCAAGTTATAAAACATTTAATCAAACGATTAAAATAGGTCTATGAACTCACCTTGAACTACTTAGGAAAAAGAGTATACGTCAAAAAGTATGATCACTCGGAACGAATGATGGTACACGGGTACGACCTAAAAGAATATGGGTTTAGTGTGAATGATGCATGTACGTTTATTATTTATTTGGTAAACGTTGTTTATGTGTAAAAACATTAGTGATCGAGTTTTGTAAAAAGTCTTAGATTATAATTAATTGTATATATATAATATTATATTAATTATATAAATATAATATTATATTATTGTTAACATATACGTAAAACTATTGTTGTTGTAGTTCAGCATTTTACCCATCCCCGAGTAATATCAAGATATATGGTATTCTCGTATTATATAATTTTCTAAGTATAAATAAATATAAAAATTTCGGCATGAACCCTTCAGTTTACAACGATATCCAAAGCATAGACTTAATGTTAAAACCATTTTCAAATCGACTTTCAATCCACTTTTCATAATTACAAACTATACATCATAAACCTCTTTTATAATTTATCAAATGACCATTCGGACCCTTATTGGGCTTTTAGACCCAATACGCCTAATCTTATTATTCGTAACGATTTTTCCCCCCCCCCCCCCCTTAAACGTCAAATAAGTTAAACGTATAGCGTCTAAGTCGTACACTATTATTAAATAAGCAATTCATGAACTTATTCAATAAGCTACACCATAGCTTTACGCCTTGGTGTATTGTATTTATGTTGGGCCTTGGCCCGTTAAGTCCAAAAATGTAGTTTTACTTATCCATATAGTCCGATAAGCAAAAGGTTTAAGTAATAAATACGAGACTTAATTATAAGCTATCAATAAGCTCACAATAATGCAAGACAAAGACCCATTAAGCCAACTGTAGGCCTTGAGTCATGGTTTGGGCTTGTGTGTTGGGCCGAACTCTTATAAGCTCATATGCACCCATTTATTAAGTTTGTTAAGCCAATAAGCATTAAACAAGTCCTCGATTCATCAATAAGCTATAATAAGCTCTTGATAAGCCCAAGTAAATTAAGCTAAACCACATAAGCTCAAGAATAAGCTCATGGTGTTGGGACTTGGATGTGGGACGCGGCTAAAAGCCCAAGCAAACCATATTCGAGCTTATTTATTAAGCCGAATAAGTTCACCATTTATCCTTTTAAAAATAAGCTAGAAAATAAGCCAATAAATATAAGCCAAAACAAAATAAGCTAAACAAACACTTCTCCTTTCTTTTCTAGTTTGGGCCGAACCAAACATAAGCCCATTAAGCTCGATAAAATCAAAATAAGCTTTTTCAAAAGCTTATCACATGAAGCCTAATACAAGATAAGCATATAAATGTGATAATTTGATACACAAAAAAAACCACGATCACAAAACTATGAATTTTCCTTAGTTCCGTGTTATCAATTTTGAACCATATGCAATAACCTATTTTAAGGTATATGTAGTTTTAAAAACTTCAGTTTTTACAAAATAAGTTGTAAAACTATATGTATGCATCAAGATGAAATATGAAACGTACAAGTTATTAAAAGATTTAAAGACTTACAAGAGTTTGAAGGTTTTAGGAAGAATAACAAGACTAACTACAACCCAAATGTGTTAACAAATACCTTAATGATACAAATGATCAAAACTTCAACAAATCTTCAAAAGTTTTTGATTAAAAATGAAAAGATATGAGTTTATGTATGTGTGTGTATTTTCTGACAACAAACACAAGAAGAGAGAAAAATATGAGTTTTGTGTGTGAGATAGGAATGAAACTATGAGGTGTAAATGGTATATATGCACAATTGCTTCACACACTAAGAGTGTATATGTGTGTGTGTTGTGGGATAGGACAAAGGGAAAGAGGGGACCAAAATGATCTCCCAATCACAATTAAGCAAGGACATATGGTTAGCTAGCATGATGGAATCTTGTCTTATTGTTTTGAAATTCAAATTTGGCATCCAATGTTTTTAAGTGGTGCTTGTTTGGACGTGAGCTAGGGGAGGAGGGACCAAAATGGTCTCTAACATTCTAGAAGACTATTGCTTCATGTTGATTTAATTTCCAAGTCCTCCATGCATATCCATCTATATAAATTTAAATTCACGAATTCACGCGTAATACCGAAGCGGAATAACGTATCATCAAAAATTATGAAATTTTTAAATATTAGCTGAAATAAAAAATGTGGCTATTGCCAAAATACTACAACGTTAGGTGTCCCGGTTCACTCCCGGCGACGATTCTCAGATAAAAGCAGGAAAACTTCCTGGTTAAACGAAACTTTTAAAAATTCAAATTATCGACCGGTAACGGCTAAAATTTTGAACGGAAATTTGCAGGGTGTCACATCCTTTCCCCGTTAAAATAGCCTTGTCCTCAAGGCTTACGACGTAGTTTCTGCCACGGGCGCAGAAATTGGGAAAAGATGAGGGTACTTCTTTCGCATTTGATCTTCAAGCTCCCAGGTGAACTCAGGACCTCTCCTAGAGTTCCAGCGTACTTTGACAATCAGAATATGGCTTTGCTTCAGACTGTTTGACCACAGCGGTCCATGATCCTCCAACAGGATTCTTCGATACGTGGATTTGTTCGTCGAATTGGATTTCATCCAACGGTATAGCAAGAGGTTCATCAGACATGCATTTCTTTACATTCGAGATGTGAAACGTACTATGAACTCTACTCAACAGCTCTGGGAGTTCAAGTCGGTAGGCAATTGTTCCTACTTTGTCAATTATCTTATAAGGTCCAATATAGCGAGGGTTCAACTTTCCTCGTTTCCCAAAACGTATCACCCCTTTCCATGGCGATACTTTCAACATGACCTTATCTCTTATTTGAAACTTGAGGGGTATTGTCTACGTCAGTCATAGGCTCTTTTTGACGATCACAGGGCGCTTTGGATTACGCACGTCATAATTTGAACAATCTTCTCATTTGTCTCGTGGATGATCTTTGGGCCAGTGAGATGTCTATCTCCAACTTCAGCCCAACAGATAGGTGATCGAAACTTGCGTCCATACAATGCCTCAAATGGAACAGCCTTAATGATGGTATGGTAACTGTTGTTGTATGAAAATTCCACTAACGATAAATGTTTATCCTAACCTTTTCCAAAGTCGAGTAAACATGCACGCAACCTATCCTCCAACGTTTGAATGGTTCTCTCACTCTGACCATCGGTCTGTGGATGGTATTGTTTTACTCATATCCAATTCGAGTACCTAAAGCCTTAATAAAGTCTTCCAAAAATGTGAAGTAATTTCCCATCACGAATCATAGATGATCGAAATCTGGCTGTTTATCCCAAACCTAGAGTCGATGTCCTTATGTTCATCTAAAGGTTGTTAAATTACCTTGGATAAATCCAAAATAACTTGTTGTAGAAACTTTGTATGTATATTAAAGTGTATGCGGAATCTACACCTTAATACTCTAGAAGTATTATCAATGAAACAGTAATCTTGAACAACAAAGATATAACCAAACGCTCCAATATTATTAGATTAATAATACGAGTACTCTTAACTTAGTACTAAGGTTTACAACCTTGAAGCTTTTCTCAATCGACTTTGACAACGTAAGTTAACTGAATAAAAGATACGACTGCGTGTTTTGTGATATCTCAAACTAATGCCCTAGAGCCTCCATTTATAGACTAAGGATTCCTAGTCGGCTACATTATATTCCTAAGATATCTCAATCTTTTCTAAACATAAACATAATCTTCTAAATAAATACATTATGTATATCTTGTACATAAATATCTCAACACTTATCTTCACACGCATTCTTGTTCTCCAAACAATCTTTATCTCTTTAATTCGTCTTTATCCTCTTGACAGTAGAAAGTCTTCAAACAATTGTAATCTTTCCACACAGCACACTAATAAACAAAAAGACAGTGGTAACATTAGTACTAGCAGTACTAATATACACTAATAGTAGTAACTTGTACTAGCAGTCTTAACTTTTACTACTAGCAGCACTAACTACTTAGCTTATATTTTAGTCTTCAACACTAAGCAGTCTTAACTTCAACTAACAGTAGTAACTTTATGCTATCAGTACTAAATTATACTAACAGTAGTAACTAGCAGTGGTAACATTATACTACCAGTACTAACCACTTAGCATAATTTCCATTAATGTACCTCTGAAGCATTGCAGTAACTTCTAAGAAGTCCATGAGAAGACCTTCTAAGAGTCCCCAACAATCACCCCTAAACTATGATGTTCATCTTCTGAATCTTCAATATTCTTCTTAAAAGTCTTACATCATACTTCATAAAGATGCCATTCAAACCGTTCATAGACCTGTATTTGATGTTTATTCACGCAAAAGCTTTAGCCTTTGATCGCACATACTCATTTTGATGACAGTTTGAAGATTCTTGTTTAGCAAATGGCGATGGTGATTGTGGAGTGAGGGGAAATCACTTTTTCAACCAATATAAAAATGTGAAGAATTAACAAACCTTACAAATAGAACTCCAGTGAATCAATCAACTTCAAATGGTCAACCATGTAATCCTAGTAAAATTCACCAACAACACTCCTTTTGTCTAGTTTCAAACATAACTTTTAAAACTCCCTACAACACTTTTTCAAACTTATTGTCGGCATGATATCAGCCATACTTTGCCTTCACTAACCTCCAAAGTGCTTCCAAGTCTATCTCTGTCTTTTCTTAGAGCATCCTTATCAATTGAAGAATATCACTTGAACTATCCATCTGCTCCTTATCAACATGATAATGTACGAAAAAAAAAAAAGAAAAAAAGGAAAAAAAAAAAACATACCCTTTTTATGAAGCTTATAATCAATAATCACTAGTAATTTGGTAGCAAGTGGTATAGCATCAATTGCTATATCTTCATCCCTTTTAATAACCAAAAGCTTCTTTAGCTCAGATTCATCAATTTCATCAACTTCCTCTTACTCTTTTACTTCCTCTACTTTTTGTTTCTTTGAGGATTCTTTTTGTTGTTCTTTCCCTACTATTTTCCTTCCAAACATCTTCTTTCTGCTCCCTTTAGTTGTTTCCTCTCTACCTTCTTCCTTGTTTTCTTTTCTTTCCTGAACCTCAGAACCCATATCATAAAAGGTATTTACTTCTCATTCAATTCCTTATCAAATAACTTTTGAATTATCATCAAAAACTCTTTCCTTTTAGTTTTTTTATTATAACCACCCATGTGCTTTAAGATAAGTAAACATTTGAGTTCTCTTTTATGCTTGGTAGGATGGTCAATTTCTCTTTTCTTATGCTCTGAAATGCAGCAAAATGGTTTCCCTCTTTTCTCTATCATCATAAATAAGATTTGCTTTTTCCTCATCTGTCAATTCGTCTCTTTCCTTTGATTGGAGTCTCTCAGCCAGCAATCTATCAGCCTCCATCATAGCTTGTGTATTTTCCCATGACTCAATCAATGCTATGTTGTCTTCTTTTTCTTGTTTCCTTGTTAGCTTTTGCTCTTCTAATAATTCAGCATCAACAAGCTATAATATTCCTCTTGAATTTGTTCATCAAGAGCAATTTGATCTTTTCTCTTTAAAGGAACTTCAGGCTCAATCATAATACCTTTTCCTTTATCTTTAGAAACTTGAAGGTTGTGTCTCTTGTGGAATTTTGAACTCGCTTGGCTCCAGTACAACCACCCTTTATTTCCCTTTTTTTTTTTTTTGGGGGGGGTCTTGTAGTAAGTTGTGTTGATAGCACAGTAGTAACAAGTTTTTTTTTATATTTTTGTTTATTATGTTTTTAGGCCTTTTTTTATCTGCTTTAATCTGTATAAGTGTCCCCCCCCCCCCCTAACTACAAGTGATTTCCTCAATAGTTGTAGGAACAACACTATCATCAACACTAGCAATAGTAACTGCTTCACCAGCAGTACTATCATCAGGCTTAGTACTCTGTTCATCTTTCCCATTAACTTTAGCTTCCACATGCATCTTATCATCCTCCAAAACTCCAGTATCAAACATTAAGTCATCATCTTGCTCTCATTGAGTATCAACATCTAAAAGAAACATCAACATCATCATCATAATCATCAAATACACCTCCCCTGTTTGGATGCATCTTCAGGAGCACCTAAACTCTCCTGATCTTCAGAGGACTCAACTCTCCTAGTCATACTAATCTTCCTGAGTCTCTTCAAACCTGAGTCTTTGACATGTTCATCCGTTTCTAAGCTCTGAGATCCCACTTCCTATAAAGCAAACAATCCTCCTTAGCTGAGCACCTTTGCTTTTTGTCAATCATAGAACTGGTTTTGCATATTTGTACATAAAACCATCAAATCAGTTAGTTGCATGCTATCCTCACCACTAGGTTGTGGATCATTGGAAGGTGTTGGTATACTTTCCTCATGCTCTGCCTCAACTTGAGGAATCTCTGCCTCCTGTCTTGGAGCCTTCTTAGATGGTTGTTTCTTCTTGGGTTGGGAAGATGAAGATGGTTGATCAATAATGGGTATTGGAGTGGAATCATTTTGTATGGGATTTGAATCCTCGCCCATTTTCTCAAATAGGTTGAACCAACATGGTATCACAATAAAGTGTTATACCTCTTAGAGAAATCCTTTACCAGCTCTCTTCAGATTGGCAAAAACTATCTTTGTATGAAAGGATTTAACAAAAATCTTCTTTGTGAGATTACATATTACCCATTGTTTGATTAATGAAAACTTGGGAAAACGTGGAACATCAAGAAATTTGACTCTCCATCTAAGAGGGGGGAGTATTATCACAATGCATTAAAGATATACTTAGACAAAGATTAAAACTTCTGATTAATGCCAACAAATGATCAAAGAAGTCATAGAACTACTGAACTCATTCATGCATTGGATTTTAGTACTAAGTCATTGAGAAATAGTAATAAAATGAAATACTACCACTTGGAGAAGAAAAAGGCTTTATAAAAAGTAAGCTTTTGAGAAAGGCTTTTCATACCCATACATGTCAATTCTATCAAAGATAGTAAGCATTTGGAAGACAAACAGAACCTTCTGCATCATCCAAGTGAAGATCCTCTCCTAATGTTGACTCCGTATAAATAACCCTCTTCTACAACTAGGGCTTTGAATTTCGCACTCCATTAACTTCTGTACCTTGGTATTTGCCCCAATTGTTCAATACAAGATTTTAATGACTGTTTATGACTGTATAAACATACGAAACAGAACTTGCTTTCAGAATCAATTATCTATGAAACCCATCACTTTCTTCCGGGTTTTTTTCCAAGAACGCACCCACATTGTGCGTTATGCAAAACTTTAAGGCTTGACATAATGATGATTTAAAGAACAAAGATGAAAATTGAATTAGGGTTTATGATTAGAGAGCGTTTGAATAAGTGTAATCGAATAAAGAAGTAAATGAAACCCTAATCGAAGTATTTAAAAATCACCCTCAACAGCAAATACTGAAACTGGCACATTAACATATGCTTAACAGCCGAAACAAATACGAGCAGTCAAATTTAAGTCTAACATCAGTAACATAAGCTTAGCATAATTAAGTTGAACTAATGCAGCATTAAGAAGAATACACCAGTGAATCATTCAATTTTCATTCCCACTAAGCAACTTACATCATCAAATTTTGATTTTACACAAACACTCTTTCTGTTTTTATGCTCACATATTCTCTCGATTCTTTATTGCCACATAATCACTCATTCTGTTTTTAAGCAACACATCTCTTCTTTCTATTTTAAGCTCACAAAATCTATCAATTTTCTGTTTGGCTTAGTCAAACACTCTTTTCTGTTTTTTATATGACTGTTTGTGTACAAATTCCATCAATTCCAATAAGTTATTATACAGTCCTCCACACTTCCAAGTGTGTAACCTCTTAGAGATTGGATCAATGGACTGTTTAGATGTAATCTCAAACCTAGTTTGAGCATTCACATCCCCCAATATGGTATCTTGGCACCTGGGACCACTACCTGAACTAATTCCCTAAGGAGTTGATTCATTAAGTGTTGCCATGGATTGGGTCTTATTTGATGTTACCACTATCCTACTCTGCTTCTTAGCTAGAAGCAATAGTGGCAGTCCTTTCCATTCTGTCACCTAACTCCTTATGGACAGCCTCATCACCAACCTTTGTCTGGGGACACCTATGACAATGGTATTCTTGGTGTCCAGACCTATTTGATATGCCTAGAACGTGTTTGATTCTTTTGAACATACTTAATATATAACACACCTTATCCATCTTTTGGTGTATGAATAAGAACCTCCCCTCAAACAAGTGCTTCCAAGAGATAAGAATTGAAACTGTTGCAAAACTTTGGTGCCGCATGTTATCTTAACAGCATTAACATTTGCCTGGCAAGTAGTAATTTTTATTTTTTTTGTCTCAGCAAAGTACTCCAGGGCTAGCGCTAGGCAGGCTTTAAGAGACAAGGGAGGACACCGGTAGCCAGGGTGGGGGTGGGGGGGGGGGGGGGGGGGGAAAAAGGTTCAGTGGTGAAAAGAAACCCCAGGAATACGAGTTGATGTCCTCGTATGTTCTTCGCAGAAGGCCGGGGGTGGGGGGGGGGGGTGTGAAGAACAAAGTGAGGAAACCGGATAACTCGTTTTTTCCCCTATGGTACAGTCCCCCACAACTTGGGCTACCCTGAGTACCACGCCGAATTAACAGACGACACCACCCAACCCACACTCAATCCCTAAAAAATGCAACACATGCCTCGAAATCAACACAAGCACACTAGAAACGACTAGATAGACATGTGGGAAATCATGAGTATCTGAAAATTTTATGCATAACCCATGAATAAAATTTAAACAACAAAGTAATCAAGACCATTAACTTTCTTACTCAAAACAATATACTTCAAAAGTGAGCAAACCCATCAGTATATCAACATTCTTTACCTTCAGATGTATTTTTAATTATTTAGTTTCAAAGCCAAATATACCACTCTAAAATCATATTCATCTATGACAGCATAAAAAAAAAAAATAAAAAAAAAAAAAAAAAAAAAAAAAAAAAAAAAAAAAAAAAAAAAAAAAAAAAAAAAAAAAAAAAAAAAAAAAAAAAAAAAAAAAAAAAAAAAAAAAAAAAAAAAAAAAAAAAAAAAAAAAAAAAAAAAAAAAAAAAAAAAAAAAAAAAAAAAAAATACAACTATGAGCTAACAGAGTTTAACAAACATCATAGGTATAACTAACAGTAGTAATTAAACTTTGATAATTACTGAGGAAAACAAACAGTATTAATACATTATAAAACTTTTACAAAACAAAAAGAGATAATAAACAAGTTAAGGATTCAGCATTTCAATACTTGAGACCAAGTATTAAAATATGCCTGCAACAAACCTCTTGTAAGAAGATCTGCAAACATTGTAAATCATATGATTTTTAACCATTTGTATAACTTTTAGTGTTTGCAATCACTTATAAAATGAATCTAACTCTATATGTTTTGTTTTTAGAAAGTTGACCATGAATTTCCATAATGCAGATAGTACTGTTATTGTCAATATTAATGACAGTGTTCATGAAATTGTACCCATAATCCAGCAATTGGCTTTGAATCCAAGAGTACTTGTCTAAACAAAAAAACAGCAACTACCAGCAGCCACATATTCAGCTTCAGTTGTAGAGGAGGAAACCATAGTTTGCTTCTTACACTGCCATGATATCAACCTATTTCCCAAAAACTGACAACCTATAGTTATTGACTTCCTATCTTGAGTGGCTCCAGCATAGTCACTATCAGTATAAGTAACTAGTTCAAATGGAGAATCTCTAGAGTACCAAAGGCTTAATGTTGGTTTTCCTTTCAAATATCTAAAGATTCTCTTGACTGCTAAGAGATGAGATATCTTAGGAGTAACTTGGAATCTGGCACATGCACATACTACAAACATGATATCTGGTCTAGATGCTATAAGATACATCAAGGACCCAATCATAGATCTATAGAGATGTACATAAACATCATTAGCATCTCCATCTTTGACTAAAGGCTTTTCTAAATCAACTGGAGTAGAAGCAGACTTCACATCAGTGTAGTTGAATTTCTTCAAAATCTCAGCTACATATTTATCCTAACTGATAAATATTCCATCTTCCTTCTGCTGTACTTGTAATCCTAGAAAGAAAGTAAGTTCTCCTATAGAACTCATCTAAAACTTATACTTCATAAGCTTCTCAAATCCAGTACACAGTTCCTTATTAGTAGAGCCAAAGATAATGTCATCAACATAGACTTGTACAAGAAAAATATCTCCTTTTTGCTTCTTGATAAACAATGTCTGATCAATCTTCCCTCTTTTAAAACCATTGCCCAACAGATAGTTAGCCAAGGTTTCATACCATGCTCTTGGTGCTTGATGCAACCCATAAAGTGCCTTGACCACCTTGTAAACTTTGTCTGGATGGTCAGGATCTTTAAATCCTGGTGGTTGAGTAACATAAACCTCTTCCTTAGTAGTTCCATATAAGAAAGCACTCTTCACATCCATCTGATATACCAGAAAACCCATAAAAGAAGCATAGGCCAAAAACAATCTTATTGCCTCAATTCTTGCCACAGGAGCAAAAACTTCTTCATAGACAATACCTTCTTCTTGTCTATGACCCTGTGCAACCAACCTTGCTTTATTCCTTATCACAATCCCCCTTTCATCTTTCTTGTTTCTGAAGACCCATTTTGTTCCAATGGCCCTCTTTCCAAAAGGCAAATCCACAAGTATCCAAACCTGTTGGAGTTTAAATTGCAGAAGTTCTTCCTGCATTGCTTCCACCCAAGATGAATCAGATAGAGCTTTAGCAATGCTTGTGGGTTCAATCTGTGATAGGAAACAAGCATATAAACAAGTATTCAGGGTATCATGTGTTTTCTGTTCATATACAGCACTGAGAAACTCTTGTTCAGAAGTAGGTTTTGTCATTCTTCTTGTCTGAACAGATGACTTCACATCACCAATCACATTTTCAATTGGGTGATCTTTATGTATTCTTGTATTAAGAGTGGTTGGAACTGTATGGGAATTTGTGATGTTCCCCAAATCAACTTTTGGTTCATCTTCATCACTGAAGAACTCAACATGAGTGGCTTCAAGTGTATGACTAGCTCCCATAGTGAACATGTATTTAGGGCTATCTTGATCATATGAACTAGCAATATTAACTGATGGACCAACAACATTAAATTTAAAGCTACCAGTAGTAACATCAGGACTGGGAATATTAACATGTTGTCCAGCAACATTAACTTCTTTAGGACTGCTATCATCATCTAACTTATCTTTTGCATCATTCTCATTATCTAGACCATCTTCAACCTGCTTTTGATCATCAACAGTAGATTTTGGTTCACCATTA